>WFMF01000889.1:0-29832 GCA_011033025.1 Beroe forskalii | reverse complement strand
TGAAGTGCATGTGCAGTGTTCCTTAAGAAAGTGAGAACTAACCTGTACAGAGTTTCATGGGTCAGGTGATCACTAACCTGCATGTGCAGTGTTCCTTAAGAGAGCACAACCAACGAGTTTTCGTAGGTCCGGGAGTGTAACAGTGAAGTGCATGTGCAGTGTTCCTTAAAAGTGAGAAACTAACCTGTACAGAGTTTCGTAGGTCCGGGGTGTATGGCACTAGTGAAGTGCATGTGCAGTGTTCCTTAAGAAAGTGAGAACTAACCTGTACAGAGTTTCGTAGGTCCGGGAGTGTATGGCACTAGTGAAGTGCATGCGCAGTGTTCAAGAAAGTGAGAACTAACCTGTACAGAGTTTCGTAGGTCCGGGAGTGTATGGCACTAGTGAAGTGCATGTGCAGTGTTCCTTAAGAAAGTGAGAACTAACCTGTACAGAGTTTCGTAGGTCCGGGAGCAACATGGCACTAGTGAAGTGCATGTGCAGTGTTCCTTAAGAAAGTGAGAACTAACCTGTACAGGTTTAGAGAACTAACCTGTTACCAGGTCAGGTCGGGAGTGTGGCACTATTGAGTGCATGTGCAGTGTTCCTTAAGAGTGAGAATTAACCTGTACAGAGCAGGAGTGTATGGCACTGGGTCATGTGCAGTGTTCAACAGGGTGAGGAACTAACCTGTACAGAGTTTCGTAGGTCCGGGGTGTAGTGAAGTGCATGTGCAGTGTTCCTTAAGAAAGTGAGAACTAACCTGTACAGAGTTTCGTAGGTCCGGGGAGTGTATGGCACTAATTGAAGTGCATGTGCAGTGTTCCTTAAGAAAGTGAGAACTAACCTGTACAGAGTTTCGTAGGTCCGGGGAGTGTATGGCACTAGTGAAGTGCATGTGCAGTGTTCCTTAAGAAAGTGAGAACTAACCTGTACAGAGTTTCATGGAATAAAGGTGTATGGCACTAGTGGGGAAGTGCATGTGCAGTGTTCCTTAAAGAAGTGAGAACTAACCTGTACAGAGTTTCGTAGGTCCGGGGTGTATGGCACTAGTGAAGTGCATGTGCAGTGTTCATGAAAGTGAGAACTATGGTACAGAGTGCAAGTGGGTCCGGGAGTGTATGGCACTAGTGGAAGTTCATGTGCAGTGTTCCTTGAGAACTTAACCTGTACAGAGTTTCGTGGGTCCGGGGTGTATGGCACCTAGTGAAGTGCATGTGCAGTGTTCCTTAAAGAAAGTGAGAATTAACCTGTACAGAGTTTCATGGGTCCGGGAGTGTATGGCACTAGTGAAGTGCATGTGCAGTGTTCATAGAAAGTGAGAACTAACCTGGCACAGAGTTTCGTGGGTCCGGGGGGTATAACTAAAGTGAGAGTGCATGTGCAGTGTTCCTTAAGAAAGTGAGAACTAACCTGCCTGAGTTTCGTAGGTCCGGGAGTGTATGGCATAATTGAAGTGCATGCAGTGTTCCTTAAAGTGAGGAACTAACCTGTGCAGAGTTTCGTAGGTCCGGGAGTGTATGGCACTAGTGAAGTGCATGTGCAGTGTTCCTTAAGAAAGTGAGAACTAACCTGTACAGAGTTTCGTAGGTCCGGGGTGTATGGCACTAGTGAAGTGCATGTGCAGTGTTCCTTAAGAAAGTGAGGAACTAACCTGTACAGGGTTTCGTAGGTCCGGGAGTGTATGGCACTAGTGAAGTGCATGTGCAGTGTTCATAAGAAAGTGAGAACTAACCTGTACAGAGTTTCGTAGGTCCGGGGTGTATGGCACTAGTGAAGTGCATGTGCAGTGTTCTTAAGAAAGTGAGAACTAACCTGTACAGAGGTTTCGTAGGTCCAGGAGTGTATGGCACTAGTGGAAGTGCATGTGCAGTGTTCCCTTAAGTAAGTGAAACTAACTTACTGTACAGAGTTTCGTAGGTCCGGGGTGTATGGCACTAGTGAAGTGCATGTGCAGTGTTCATAAGAAAGTGAGAACTAACCTGTACAGAGTTTCGTGGGTCCGGGAGTGTATGGCACTAGTGGAGGTCCATGTGCAGTGTTCCTTAAGAGAGTGAGAACTAACCTGTACAGAGTTTCGTAGGTCCGGGAGTGTATGGCACTAATTGAAGTGCATGTGCAGTGTTCCTTAAGAAAGTGAGAACTAACCTGTACAGGTTTTCTAGTAGGTCCGGGAGTGGCACTAGTGGAAGTGCATGTGCAGTGTTCCTTAAGAAAGTGAGAACTAACCTGTACAGAGTTTCGTGGGTCCGGGTGTGGCACTAGTGAAGTGCATGTGCAGTGTTCCTTAAGAAGTGAGAACTAACCTGTACAGGTTTTCGTGGGTCCGGGAGTGTATGGCACTAGTGAAGTGCATGTGCAGTGTTCCTTAAGAAAGTGAGAACTAACCAAGCACAGAGTTTCGTAGGTCCGGGGAGTGTATGGCACTAGTGAGGTGCATGTGCAGTGTTCCTTAAGAAAGTGAGAACTAACCTGTACAGAGTTTCGTAGGTCCGGGAGTGTATGGCACTAGTGAAGTGCATGTGCGGTGTTCCTTAAAGAGTGAAACTGAACCTGTACAGAGTTTCGTAGGTCCGGGAGTGTATGGCACTAATTGGAAGTGCATGTGCAGTGTTCCTTAAAGAAAGTGAACTAACCTGTACAGAGTTTCGTAGGTCCGGGAGTGTATGGCACTAGTGAAGTGCATGTGCAGTGTTCCTTAAGAAAGTGAGAACTAACCTGTACAGAGTTTCGTAGGTCCGGGAGTGTATGGCACTAGTGAAGTGCATGTGCAGTGTTCCTTAAGAAAGTGAGAACTAACCTGTACAGAGTTTCGTAGGTCCGGGAGTGTATGGCACTAGTGAAGTGCATGTGCAGTGTTCCTTAAGAAGAATGAGAACTAACCTGTACAGATTTTCGTAGGTCAGGAGTGTATGGCACTAGTGAAGTGCATGTGCAGTGTTCTGAAAGTGAGAACAACCTTACAAGGTTTGTGGTCCCGGGGTGTAGGGTATGAAATGCATGTGCAGTGTTCTAAAAAGGAAACAAACCGACAAGGGTTTTTGGGGGGGGATTGGGATGTGAAATGCATTGGAGTGCCTTAAAAAGTAGTAAGTCAGGTTTTTGGTGGGGGGTGAGGCTTTTAAGGCATGTCAGTTCCTTGAAAGTGAGAAATAACCTGTCAGGTTTTTTCCCCAGTATGTTGAACTGTTGAAAACTATTGTTTCATTAAGTCCATTCCTCACAAAATTCGAATGATGAAGCTTATAAAGGCAGATAAGATGAAAAATTAAGTAAACTGTGACTCTATGAGTATTGTGTAACGGCCTTTCAATTTCAAAAATTGAGATTGCGCTGCGATGAACTGCGCGCAATTTATATCTAAATCGTGACGAATTGCGCGCAATTGTGACACAAAATGGCAATTTATTGTTTTCGTGAAGAAAACACCTTACTCCTTAGTTTGATAATATACTGGACATGAATTATTGGGGAAAGGGTCTTCTGAAATTGCTTCAAATTTATATAGAAAGGGCATTTTGTAAGCACTCTCCAGTCATAGTGTTCCTGTGATATCTAGTGCTGAATCATGTGACGTCACAGGATTTTGATTATTCATCACATGAAAACAACGCAAAATCTTGACAGCATGCGTGATTCTATGAAGCTATGACTGATGAGGTGATATCATAGAACTTCCTATTTCTAATTCAGTTGAACCTAGTACCCTCTTCACTTTCAGTTAATTTTCTGCTGTGTATTGTCTAATTAGACTATGCTAGTTAGCGTTCGTCTGCATCGTCTAGCCAATTAGAACTAATCAATACCTGGTAGTGGTAGTCAACTTAAACCTTCATTGAAATGGTTGATTGCTTGGTAACTGGCAACTGCGTGAATCTATATGATTCGGCATACCTAATTATTCATAATTATAATTAGCGTTTAATTAGACGATTCAGTGTAAGCAGAAGCTACTTATAAAAGTGTTAAACTGTTGATGTACATTGTACTGCCACGCAATTCAGCTTCGAGTTTTAGAGATCTTCATCTTGGCGCACGACCGTACTTATCAGAAATTTACGATTTTGCACAATTGTGGGCTTTATTGGTTTTCCGTGGTGATGGTGCTTTTCGGCCATTTTTGAGTTTTTCGCACGAAATTTTGCAGGCAGCATCTAAATTGACCAATTTATGGCAGTTTTAAGCACAAAAACTCGAAAATTACACCCTTCCCGGTCGTATTTTTTCATGATTTTCTTGTGCCAAACAGATAATGAGGTGGTCCATCGATTCTGAAAATTTCAGACAAAACGGTTCAAAAATGACGAAATGAGCACTAAGTTTTTGACTCAGGAAAGTGAACATTTTATTTCGCGTGAAAAAGCATTACGACGTAGCATTCCGAGCGCGCAGCGCCTCCGTTCACCCCCTATTATTATACCCCTCCCAAGCTTGTTTTAGCGACCGTGTAAGTTTGGTTATACGGTCTTCACTGAATTACAGTGCAAAAAAGCTTAAACTGAAATTTGATTTTATGAAGGAGCACTCAAATATCTACTTAAGCGTTGAATCCGGACGAGGGTCGTCAGACCCGAGTGGGAAGAAATACTGTTGTTTGGTCGGAGAATAGTCGGTCCCAGCTATTTCTGGTCGGGGTATAATCCGGTTCCATGATCTCAGCTGTGACCGTATACCTTCGATATTCGATAATGAACTCGGCACGCCTCGTCCATTATCCAACTTACACAGTCTCGGCTGTCGCCTCGACCATGTAAGTTGCGGTATACGGTCACCACTTCGACATGTAACCGTTTATCGTCTGATTTAAACATTTTAATTTGTATCCTCCACTAGGTCATGTGTATCATGTCTTAGCTCGCAGAGTTTCAACTCACACAATGATCTGATAACGTGGACGTGGGGTGTAGTGTGTAGATTAATAGCTCTAGAAGTATTCAATACACCATGTGAGTACCTACACTGTGCAGTTTTATTCTACATTTCCGTGTATTTTTCAGAGGACAGTTTTTGCCCAGGGCTACATAAGGACCGAAAATGATACCCAATGTATTCTTTTGACCGCTGCACCAGATTACTGTATTACAGATCCCGCCGATGTTTCATCCATATTGGTTTATATCCTCACCCTACGGGTTGCGGGTCTAAACCCGATAAAATCCTTGGGAAGTATCCCAGAATGAACCCGATAGACACAGGTCCATGGACTATGTTCATCTTACAATACACACATATTTGCCCACATTTCCCCATGTTTTCTACCCCCTGCAGCACATTTCCCCATGTTTCCCCCCCCCTTCAGCAGCTGAACATGGATAAGTTACGGAGTGATATGGAGGGCAGACTCCGGTCTCTGATCAACACTCAGCAGAGATCAGTAGACTCGGGGGAGGATGAACCTATTGTGCTGGATGAGAGACTCATCAGTACCAAGGTAAGAGAGGGGGGCCAACCCCCATAAACCCCCGTTGGATATCGAAAATTGGTAAATGGGGGTTTATATTTTGGGGATTTATGGGGTTTGCCCCCCCCCTCCCCCCTTAGGGAGGAAGAACCTATTGTTCTGGATGAGACGCTCATCAATACCAAGGTTAAATTGTAGCAGTGATTACGTAATATTCTCCTCAAGAGGGGGGATTGGGCTTTGATTAGTGATCACCAAATATGATCAAAAATTGATTTATGTGCCCCTAAATACACTCTAAACGAACCTCGTTCATGGCATTGTTTGTTAAAATCTCGATGATAAGGTCGCATGAAAGTTTACCAATGACCTCTTACTAACCCCCTTCTGACCCCCTGTTGACCCCCTACTGACCCCCTTCTGACCTCCTACTGACCCCCTGGTGACCCCCTCTGATGATACTGACCCCCATGACCCCTGACCCCCTGGTGAAATGACCCCCTGCTGACCCCCCTGGTGAACCCCTTCTGACCTCCTACTGACTGACCCCTTCTGACCTCCTACTGACCCCTGGTGACCCCTACTGACCCCCTTGTGACGCCCTGGTGAACCCCTTCTGACCTCCTACTGACCCCCTGGTGACCCCTTCTGACCCCCTGCTGACCCCCTGGTGAACCCCTTCTGACCTCCTACTGACCCCCTGGTGACCCCCTTCTGACCTCCTACTGACCCCCTGGTGAACCTCTACTGACTCCCTGGTGAACCCCTACTGACCCCCTTGTGACCCCCTACTGACCCCCTTCTGACCTCCTACTGTTTGTCCCCAGAAAGAGTGGGAGGAGCACAAGGATGACCCGGTGGAACGGGAGGAGGTTATGAAGGGAATAGACGAGAGTCTCTTTACAGGAACCATAGACCCCAGTCTCAGACTGCTACAGGTTACAAAACCCGCTGGGGTACCGCTAAGGGCTTTTTAAAAGTAGAAAATGATTAATGTAGTATCTCAAAGTGAGGTATTTGAAACTCTGACCACACATCATACTTGAGAAAAAGAAAAAATTTACAGTTTTCATTGAATTCAAGTGTGTGGAATGTGGGTGCAATCTTTTGAATCCGGAGGTTCGCAAAAGGCTATTATAAACATCTTCATAATGTGGCATTTTCTCAGGAAATGCCCGAAGGAGAATATGATCTGATTGCTCTGGAGGAAAAGAGAAGAATGATGAGGTTACAGCATTATTTCGTGAGTATTGACTGTTTGTCTTAGTTTCCATGCACCCTCTAACTGATCAAGCACAAAATATTCCTATATTTTTGACTCAAAAATAAGCCTTTCATAACTTATTTGTATGAATTAGATTCGCCTTTTCCCGCCAACTTATTCATATTGTACGCTACTCTGCGCTAACCACGTGTGTTTTGACAGGCAAGGTTATTAAATACGCATTTTGTCGCGTATTTAACAACCCCCCTATTCAGACCTGGTGTTGACATTTCTTGTCGTGTATTTTTAGAAAATATACGCGTATTTTTCTCCAGCAGCCGTACTTTTCACGATTTTTTTACAAATCTGGTGGCAGGTGGGCCGTAAGTTGACGGACGAACTGCTGAACAAGAAAGATGAGTTTAGTCTGGAGTTGGATCGGGTTATAGAGCTGGAACAAGACCTGCAGAAAACATTCGCCGTTACCGTCGACATTCGATTGTAAGATTATCGGGTCGTATGAAAGTATACCAATGACCCCCTACTGACACCCTACTGACCCCCTGCCGACCCCCTGCTGAACCCCTGCTGACCGCCTACTGATCCCTTGGTGAACCCCTACTGACCCCCTGGTTACCCCCTTTTGACTTGTGAGAATCGGGCTAGGCCGTCAATCGTACGATTTCCTCTTATATTTCGGAAGATTCGAAACTGCTATTTTTAACAGTAAATTGTGAGAATCACGCGGGCTTTCAGTTGTCTTGCACGATTTATTCTGCTATTTCTAATAGTTTTCAAATATCTGTCAATTGGGACTCCTATGATCTATATTTGCTATTGATCATTGTAGCAGTATTAATACACTGTTTTCGATATCTATTCTGTTATTTCTAACTGCTATAATTTCTAACAGCAATCCGGCGTTGTGTTGAGAAACACACATCGTTTATACCAACACTTGACGCAATATCAGCTAGAAATAACCTACCTTCGGTTCGGTGAAGCAGGTTTGAACAGAAATTTTGTGTGCGCGGCGTAAGTTTGCGCGGTGTAAGTTCGCGCGGCGCAAACACGTCTGTACGCCGCACAAACTTACGCCGCGCCCACAAAACTGCAGTTCAGACTGCCACTGTAACAGCAAACTATTAGTTTTAAAAACAACCTCTCTGCAGTTCGGTGAGGCAGGCTAAGTTAGGGTTAACTGACGGAGCTATCACCCTCCTTGGGCACTACTCTCAGAGACAACGACTCATTGCTCTGCTCAACACTCTCAAGTAATTATAGTTTCATGGTTTTTATCATGGAATATTGATGGATTTTTTTAGATAAGTGTATCAACGATTGTCCACCATGGCAAATGCTATGATTATTATAACCACTACCATTTCCGCCATCTGTATTTACTCGTGGTTTATCTATGGATTAACTTATCATCATTATTTTCCAATTGAAAGCCTCGCCTTGTATTTTCAAGATCAAATCACCCATACCAGGACTATAAAGATTCTCCACAAGACAGATGAACGGTTACGTGAACTGATTGAGAAGGAAGATTTCCCGGAAGCTATTCAAGTGTGCAGGGACTGCCAGCACGCTGCTGTCACTTTCAGACAGTACACATGCATACAGGTGTGTGAAGTGTACAATGTACTCGTGGATACAGGTGTGTGTAGTGTACAATGTACACGTGCATACAGGTGTGTGTAGTGTACAATGTACACGTGCATACAATGTACAATGTACACGTGCATACAGGTGTGTGTAGTGTACAATGTACACGTGCATACAGGTGTGTGTAGTGTACAATGTACACGTGCATACAGGTGTGTGTAGTGTACAATGTACACGTGCATACAGGTGTGTGTTTGTGTGTGTAGTATACAATTTACTGTAAACTGTGTAGTGTATAATTTACGATGTATACTGTACACTGTGCAATGTATAGTGCATACAGGTGTGCAGTGTATAATGTATACTGTGCCTTGTACAATGCATACAGGTGCGTGTAGTGTATAATGTACACGTGCATACAGGTGTGTGTAGTGTGCTATGTATACGTGCATACAGGTGTGTGTAGTGTACAATGTACACGTGCATACAGGTGTGTGAAGTGTACAATGTACACGTGCATACAGGTGTGTGAAGTGTACAATATACAGGTGTGTAGTGTACAATGTGCACGTGCATACAGGTGTGTGTAGTGTACAATGTACACGTGCATACAGGTGTGTGTAGTGTACAATGTGCACGTGCATACAGGTGTGTGTAGTGTACAATGTACACGTGCATACAGGTGTGTGTAGTGTACAATGTGCACGTGCATACAGGTGTGTGTAGTGTACAATTTACACGTGCATACAGGTGTTGTGTACAATGTACTCGTGGATACAGGTGTGTGTAGTGTACAATGTTCACGTGCATACAGGTGTGTGTTTGTGTGTGTAGTATACAATTTACTGTAAACTGTGTAGTGCATATTTTACGATGTATACTGTACACTGTGCAATGTATAGTGCATACAGGTGTGCAGTGTATAATGTATACGTGCATACAGGTATGTGTGTAGTGTACAATGTACACGTGCATACAGGTGTGTGTAGTGTACAATGTACACGTGCATACAGGTGTGTGTGTGTACAATGTACACGTGCATAAAGATGTGTGTAGTGTACAAAGTACACGTGCATACAGGTGTGTGTAGTGTACAATGTACTCGTGCATACAGGTGTGTGTTTGTGTGTGTAGTATACAATTTAGTGTAATACTGTGTAGTGTATACTGTACACTGTGCAATGTATAGTGCATACAGGTGTGTGAAGTGTACAATGTACACGTGCATACAGGTGTGTCAAGTGTACAATATACAGGTGTGTAGTGTACAATGTACTCGTGGATACAGGTGTGTGTAGTGTACAATGTACACGTGCATAAAGATGTGTGTAGTGTACAAAGTACACGTGCATACAGGTGTGTGTGTGTAGTGTACAATGTACACGTGCATACAGGTGTGTGTAATGTACAATGTGCACGTGCATACAGGTGTGTGTAGTGTACAATGTATACGTACATACAGGTGTGTGTAGTGTAAAATGTACACGTACAATGTATCATGTAAGAAATACACTCTTGTACAGTTTACGCATAATGAGTATCGGGTGACGCGTAAACATGTATACAAATATGTTTTGTAATTTGATTATTTACGCAAAAATCAAAACAGTACTCGGACTAGACATCATAATTTAACAGATCATATTTACACTTCCTCAAAACGGGACCAATTATTTAGACTTTTAGAAAACATGTTGAAACAACCAGAACAACCAAGTTGCCCCCGCCCGCCGACAGTGCTCCGACTCCTGTATTGGAGTATAATACAACTTCAACCAGCAAATTTTCAAAATCAAAGGTTTCGGTCATTTGTTCGGATAAATTACGGAAGACACTTTTTTAGTGGACCACACTAAAAGCTGACACTCCAACTAAATTATACAGACACTATCAAAGACCAAATTTACATTTGATCCAAAATATGGGTCGAAGCATCGGTACCATTTGTTTTGAATGTGCGGGCATGATATTCACATAACATTCAACATCTGCCCATGATGTTGAAAGTGAGCAAAATTATGGATGTAAATCATGCTAAAAGAAATGATTTTGTCAGAAAATAGCCGGCATCATGCTGACTTTATGATTTTTGAACAGACCATTACAGAACAGACCATTTAGGGTAAAGTAAAATGATTAAAATTAATCGAAATTTCATTACACTGGTTGTTCGCCAAAAATTGTTTTTATCCCAAAATTTTTCATCATAATAAGTACCGATCATAATTTCATTCGTCATAATAAGTACGCATCATAATTTCGAATATCAGAATCTGTCATGTATACAAATATACCGGTAATCATTTTTCAAGCATTACTTCATTATTATTAAACCAAGCAAAAGCCTGAAAACGTTAAGCGTTCCCTCCACTTTGATAGTCCTGGTATATGATTTAATTCCTCAGGACCTCAATTCGAAGCTGAAGGACACAGCAGTACTCATAGAAGAAAAGCTAGATGTGATCCTTGCAGTTATGTGTATCAACTTCGATCATACCCGGTAAGGGCAGAAGTGACATACTAAGGGCAGAAGGTTCGCTCTGCACCTTCTGCAAATAATGTTTCGATTTATACGCCTCTTGTAATACTAATGTCACGTACATATTTTAACAGACTTTGTCGAATGTTTCCCGGAAAGTTGTGGGATGTGGACGATCCGATAGTTTTAATAACAGGAACAGTTCGAACTGCACTCCGCGAGTCTTTTGTGTGCATCGTGTAGCCTACGAAACTCTGTACAGGTTAGTTCTCACTTTCTTAAGGAACACTGCACATGCACTTCACTAGTGCCATACACTCCCGGACCTACGAAACTCTGTACAGGTTAGTTCTCACTTTCTTAAGGAACACTGCACATGCACTTCACTAGTGCCATACACTCCCGGACCTACGAAACTCTGTACAGGTTAGTTCTCACTTTCTTAAGGAACACTGCACATGCACTTCACTAGTGCCATACACCTCCCGGACCTAAGGAACACTGCACATGCACTTCAAACTCTGACCTACGAAACAGGTTAGTTCTCACTTTCTTAAGGAACACTGCACATGCACTTCACTAGTGCCATACACTCCCGGACCTACGAAACTCTGTACAGGTTAGTTCTCACTTTCTTAAGGAACACTGCACATGCACTTCACTAGTGCCATACACTCCCCGGACCTACGAAACTCTGTACAGGTTAGTTCTCACTTTCTTAAGGAACACTGCACATGCACTTCACTAGTGCCATACACTCCCGGACCTACGAAACTCTGTACAGGTTAGTTCTCACTTTCTTAAGGAACACTGCACATGCACTTCACTAGTGCCATACACTCCCGGACCTACGAAACTCTGTACAGGTTAGTTCTCACTTTCTTAAGGAACACTGCACATGCACTTCACTAGTGCCATACACTCCCGGACCTACGAAACTCTGTACAGGTTAGTTCTCACTTTCTTAAGGAACACTGCACATGCACTTCACTAGTGCCATACACTCCCGGACCTACGAAACTCTGTACAGGTTAGTTCTCACTTTCTTAAGGAACACTGCACATGCACTTCACTAGTGCCATACACTCCCCGGACCTACGAAACTCTGTACAGGTTAGTTCTCACTTTCTTAAGGAACACTGCACATGCACTTCACTAGTGCCATACACTCCCCGGACCTACGAAACTCTGTACAGGTTAGTTCTCACTTTCTTAAGGAACACTGCACATGCACTTCACTAGTGCCATACACTCCCGGACCTACGAAACTCTGTACAGGTTAGTTCTCACTTTCTTAAGGAACACTGCACATGCACTTCACTAGTGCCATACACTCCCGGACCTACGAAACTCTGTACAGGTTAGTTCTCACTTTCTTAAGGAACACTGCACATGCACTTCACTAGTGCCATACACTCCCGGACCTACGAAACTCTGTACAGGTTAGTTCTCACTTTCTTAAGGAACACTGCACATGCACTTCACTAGTGCCATACACTCCCGGACCTACGAAACTCTGTACAGGTTAGTTCTCACTTTCTTAAGGAACACTGCACATGCACTTCACTAGTGCCATACACTCCCCGGACCTACGAAACTCTGTACAGGTTAGTTCTCACTTTCTTAAGGAACACTGCACATGCACTTCACTAGTGCCATAAGGAACACTCCTCTAGTGGACCTACGAAACTCTGTACAGGTTAGTTCTCACTTTCTTAAGGAACACTGCACATGCACTTCACTAGTGCCATACACTCCCGGACCTACGAAACTCTGTACAAGTTAGTTCTCACTTTCTTAAGGAACACTGCACATGCACTTCACTAGTGCCATACACTCCCGGACCTACGAAACTCTGTACAGGTTAGTTCTCACTTTCTTAAGGAACTCTGTACAGGTTAGTTGTCACTTTCTTAAGGAACACTGCACATGCACTTCACTAGTGCCATACACTCCCGGACCTACGAAACTCTGTACAGGTTAGTTCTCACTTTCTTAAGGAACACTGCACATGCACTTCACTAGTGCCATACACTCCCGGACCTACGAAACTCTGTACAGGTTAGTTCTCACTTTCTGGTTAAGGAACACTGCACATGCACTTCACTAGTGCCATACACTCCCGGACCTACGAAACTCTGTACAGGTTAGTTCTCACTTTCTTAAGGAACACTGCACATGCACTTCACTAGTGCCATACACTCCCGGACCTACGAAACTCTGTACAGGTGGGTTCTCCTTTCTTAAGGAACACTGTACATACTTTAGTTCGACTTCTGTTACAAATTTTCTGTCGTTATTTATTGGTTGGTTTGAAGAAAATATAACTGACTCGTTTATTATGTTTTGAGCGTGCGTTTACTGTTTAGGGTGCCTTGATCGAGTGGCAATTGACCAATAAAGCGTCATTATAAAGCTGAGTGCTATTTTAAATGCTTTTAAAACATTCATGATATATGTTAGAATTATTATCAGGAAGTGGTCAGTAGGGGGTCAGAAGGGGTTAAGTCAGTAGGGGTTCACCATGCAGGGTTCTCCCGGACCCAGGGGTCAGTAGGGGTCAGCAGGGGTCAGCAGGGGTCAGTAGGGGTCAGTAGGGTTCACCAGGGGGTCAGTAGGGGTTCACCAGGGGGTCAGTAGGGGGTCAGTAGGGGGTCAGCAGGGGGTCAGTAGGGGGTCAGCTGGGGGTCAGTAGGGGGTCAGCAGGGGGTCATTGGTATACTTTCATACGACCGAAATCCTTACGGGTTAGATCATACGAAACGTTGTACAGGTTAGTTCTTATGAAACGCTGTGTAGTTTCGTTTTTGTCTGATAGTTCGTTTGCCAGATAAATAACAAAATCACTCACAACCCCCATAATTTCCCTAGGTACGCGAGCAACCTCGTCACTGGTCAGGAGATCTTATTGGATGAAACAAAATCTTAGACCAATATAAAACGGCTCAATATGAACTAACAAACTTACAAAGAAACCCTATTCCCTGTTCCAGGTACGCGAGTAACACTGCAGTGGAACAGAAAGTCCAGTACGAGGAGCTATGTCGTTGTGTTCCTCCGGCCCTCTACATCGAGTGTCTCACCAGTCTGCTCACCACCCTGTGGGGCATCATGTCCAGCTATCAGAGGTTAGTTCTGAACGTTCCCATTTCATCCCCAGGTTGCGGTATTGACGTGCACCACCACACCCATCCCCAGGTTGGTATTGGTTCTGTGGTTTTCCCCGCAGTTTCTCAAAGAACTATAAGTTGCCCCAACACCCCCTCATCCCAGGGGAATGAGTTCTGTTTAAATCGGTAACCCTCATCCCCAGGTGGAGTGGTTTCGGACCCCCAAACCCCTATCCAAATGAATCGTACTTGATAGTAGTATATAGTTGTTTTAACGGCTCTCCTCTTCGAGGCCCCATCAAATTCGTGGTATAACTCCCCAGGTGGCTATTTGAGTGATGCACTCCCAAGAAACAACACCTCATTAGATGTTGGTATTTTCTGTGGCACCCCCAACACCCTCAGTTTAAAGTTCTGTGGTTTTAACCCCTCATCCCCAGGTGGGTCATTGAGTTCTGGCACCCCAACCACATCCCCCCCCAAAGTTTGATGATCCCCAGGTGGGTATTGGAGTTCTGTGGCACCCCAACACCCCCTCATCCCCAGGAATACATTTTTGTGCCAGCCCCCAACACCTTTTAATGCACTGGCATTGTACACCCCTCATCCCCATCCCCAGGTTGGTATTGAGTTCTGTGGCACCCCCAACACCCCTCATCCCCAGGTGTTCTGTGTTTGTTTTTGTCTGAAGTATTGAGTTCTATGGCACCCCAACACCCTCATCCCCAGGTTGGTATTGAGTTCTCAAGTTGGGTCAGGTTGGAATTGAGTTGGTGGCACCCCAACACCCCTCATCCCCAGGTGGGTATTGAGTTCTGTGGCACCCCCAACACCCCTCATCCCCAGGTGGGTATTGAGTTCTGTGGCACCCCCAACACCCCTCATCCCCAGGTGGGTATTGAGTTCTGTGGCACCCCCAACACCCCTCATCCCCAGGTTGGTATTGAGTTCTGTGGCACCCCCAACACCCCTCATCCCCAGGTGGGTATTGAGTTCTGTGGCACCCCAACATTCTCATCCCCAGGTGCACATTGAGTTCTTGGCAACACCCCTCATCCCCAGGTGGGTATTGAGTTCTGTGGCACCCCAACACCCCTCATCCCCAGGTGGGTATTGAGTTCTGTGGCACCCCAACACCCCTCATCCCAGGTGGGTATTGAGTTCTGTGGCACCCCCAACACCCCTCATCCCCAGGTTGGTATTGAGTTCTGTGGCACCCCCAACACCCCTCATCCCCAGGTTGGTATTGAGTTCTGCAGCACCCCCAACACCCCCAACAATCATCATCCCAGGTTGGTATTGAGTTCTGTGGCACCCCAACACCCCTCATCCCCAGGTTGGAATTGAGTTCTGCGGCACCCCCAGCATTCCCTCATCCCCAGGTGGGTATTGAGTTCTGTGGCACCCCCAACACCCCTCATCCCCAGGTGGGTATTGAGTTCTATGGCACCCCCAACACCCCTCATCCCCAGGTTGGTATTGAGTTCTGCGGCACCCCCAATACCCCTCATCCCCAGGTTGGTATTGAGTTCTGTGGCACCCCCAACACCCCTCATCCCCAGGTTGGTATTGAGTTCTGTGGCACCCCCAACACCCCTCATCCCCAGGTGGGTATTGAGTTCTGTGGCACCCCCAACACCCCTCATCCCCAGGTGGGTATTGAGTTCTGTGGCACCCCCAACACCCCTCATCCCCAGGTTGGTATTGAGTTCTGTGGCACCCCAACACCCCTCATCCCCAGGTGGGTATTGAGTTCTGTGGCACCCCCAACACCCCTCATCCCCAGGTGGGTATTGAGTTCTGTGGCACCCCCAACACCCCTCATCCCCAGGTGGGTATTGAGTTCTGCGGCACCCCCAACATTCCATGCGACCTCCTCCGGGAACCCCTCCGAGCGCAGAGCGTCCAGTACTTCCGACACTACCACATGTCACGTACAGAGGAGCTGTACATGTTTCTGAACACTGAGTTGTGGGAGCTGATGCCGGTTAAACCTACCTTCACTACCATTCAGCTCAACGAGTTCCGGTTCATGGCAAACCGGGGCGCAGAGAAGCAGAATAAGTAAGTGCGGGGTGGAGGGATTTCCATGCGATTCTTCGTACGTGCTAATGCTGTTGTAAATGAAACGAGGCACACTGTGACATTCGCTTAAATCGGGGCATTCGCACGTTGGACAGACAACTTATCTCACATGAGACGAAAAAAACCTTGTCGAAATCTTAGATTTATAACGTTTTTCATCAATTTAAAACTTTACGACTTCTTTATTGCACAATCTATAATTGTGTCCCCTTTATTACTCCTTTGTCGAGCACTCAATAATCTCTTTCCCTGTCCCTCAGACTGAACGACCCAGACTCAGGTTACTTCTCGTGCTTGGTTAATCCTCTCAGGTCATCTCTTTTGTAATTCCAAATAAAGGGATCAAATGTCAGATTTAACCGTGGGCTTGGTATCACACACAAAGAAGATGATGTGAGAGGCAGAGGATTAACCGAGTACTGCGCCAATTTCAAATACGTGATGAGTATAATCTCTTTCCCTGTCCCTCAGACTGAACGACCCAGACTCCGGCTACTTCTCGGACAGCACGGTGTCCCCCTTCACCTTCACCCAGGAGACGTCCTGTCTGGAGGAGAGTCTGTTTGAGGGCGACAGTGAGGAGGAGGACGTGGACGAGGAGCTCAAACAGGAGTATGTAGAAGACGGAAATGTCAATGAAAACAAGTTAGGTTGAGGACGGAAATATCAATGAGAACAAGGTATGTTGAGGACGGAAATATCAATGAGAACAAGGTATGTATGTGGTGGACGGAAATATCAATGAGAACAAGGTATGTTGAGGACGGAAATATCAATGAGAACAAGGTATGTTGAGGACGGAAATATCAATGAGAACAAGGTATGTTGAGGACGGAAATTTCAATGAGAACAAGGTATGTGGAGGACGGAAATATCAATGACAACAAGGTATGTGGAGGACGGAAATATCAATGAGAACAAGTTATGTGGAGGACGGAAATATCAATGAGAACAAGGTATGTGGAGGACGGAAATATCAATGAGAACAAGGTATGTGGAGGACGGAAATATCAATGAGAACAAGGTATGTGGAGGACGGAAATATCAATGAGAACAAGGTATGTGGAGGACGGAAATATCAATGAGAACAAGGTATGTGGAGGACGGAAATAGCAATGAGAACAAGTTATGTGGAGAACGGAAATATCCATGAGAACAAGGTATGTGGAGGACGGAAATATCAATGAGAGCAAGGTATGTAGAGGACGGAAATATCAATGAGAACAAGGTATGTGGGGGACGGAAATATCAATGAGAACAAGGTATGTGGAGGACGGAAATAGCAATGAGAACAAGGTATGTGGAGGACGGAAATATCAATGAGAACAAGGTATGTGGAGGACGGAAATATCAATGAGAACAAGGTATGTGGAGGACAGAAATATCAATGAGAACAAGGTATGATCAATTGTCTATGAAATTCCCGAATGGATATCCGTTGGACATGGATTTCAGCTCCGTAACCCTCTACCCAACCCATCATTTCTTGAAATTAACAGCTTTATTCTTCAGTTAGCACGAAGAAAGCGATCACAGAGTGGCAAAGTGGCGTTCCACAACTCTAGTCGAGACGGTCCCATTCTCACAAACACCACTCTAAATGTACTGAGATAACAAGAACATAATGAATCTCCACAATGTCATGCCTAGAAAAAGGTCGATTTTTGAAAAATTGCTATCCTCTAAAAACTTTTAGGCATAAATTCAAAACATATTGGCGTAACAAGAAGACTGGGAATCAGTCTTTCATAGAATTTCCAGAGAAGTTTCAAAACAGTAACAGTATTTATATTATGAAACACCCTGTACGTTGCATCATCATCCATTCACATAACTTTTTCAGCCTGACAGTCAAATCACATGGTATGATACAGATCACAGTGGTTATAACGCATTACCATGTGTAACGCGTTACCATTTATAACGCGTTACCATGTACAACGCGTTACCATGCACAACGCGTTACTATGTACAACGCGTTACCGTGTGTAACGCGTTGCCATGAATAGCGCGTTACTATTTGTAACGCCTTACCATGTACAACGCGTTACCATGCACAACGCGTTACTATGTACAACGCGTTACTATTTGTAACGCCTTACCATGCACAACGCGTTACCATGCACAACGCATTACCATGTATAACGCGTTACCATGTATAACGCGTTACCATGTATAACGCGTTACCATGCACAACGCGTTACCATGCACAACGCGTTACCATGCACAACGCGTTACCATGCACAACGCGTTACTATGTACAACGCGTTACCGTGTATAGCGCGTTACCATGCACAACGCGTTACCATGAATAGCGCGTTACCATGTATAACGCGTTACCATGTATAACGCGTTACCATGTGTAACGCGTTACCATGCACAACGCGTTACCATGCAACGCGTTACCATGAATAACGCGTTACTATTTGTAACGCCTACCATGTACAACGCGTTACCATAACGCGTTACAACGCGTTACTATTTGTAACGCGTTACCATGCACAACGCGTTACCATGTATAACGCGTTACCATGTATAACGCGTTACCATGTATAACGCGTTACCATGCACAACGCGTTACCATGCACAACGCGTTACTATGTACAACGCGTTACCGTGTATAACGCGTTACCATGCACAACGCGTTACCATGAATAGCGCGTTACTATTTGTAACGCCTTACCATGACATCGCCTGGTAACAACCACCCTCACAGATACCTTGGCAAATACATGCTGATGATGGACAGTCTGCGGCCTATCGCATTTGACGTGTTGGTTGCAATGTCACAACTGTTCGAGTACTACATGTATGCTGTATACGTGTTCTTTTGGTTCTACTAATGTGGAGAGTTCCAACCCAAGGTAAGGGGGCATGTTCTTTCTGGATTCATCATAGGATTTAAAACAAAATATCTACTCTGATGATGTATCGAGAAGAAAGTTTCTGTTCTATATTAACACCTATTTTTCCTTTTTCTCGGATAGTTGCGAGAATATTGGTTGATCTGGATTTGTGCTAAGAAACACTCTCTGTATAACCCAACATTTGACACAATAGCTGCTCGGACTGAACGTTAACTTTTCGACCATCACTCTATTTCCATGTGTTTCAGGCTTGCTCAGTTGCTCCTGCGAATAGAAAGCACTATAATCCTGTCTGAAGAGCCCCGTGCTGACGGTATCAATATCCCCTCACCTCAAGTCTCAGACCTCATCAACCTACACAACGCGGAGGTCAGAACTAATATGAAAACGACCGGTTAAACGAACCGAAACCGAAATACCGCCGGTTAACTGGGCGTTTTCAGCCAACCGAAACCAGATTTTGAGATTTATTGAGAAATGGTAACCAGTCGTTTGCTAGTACTAATATGCACTCGGAATTGATAGGCGGTCGAACCGACGTCATTTACATTGTGCGGGCTGACGAATTGTCGAAAATAACCGCCTATTCCTCGTAAGTCGTAAGCGGAGTATAACTACCGAAAGAGAATTTACATATCAAGATAGGGAAAGGAGTATAATACATCTATATTGTGAGTTCACGTCCATTTGTGATGGGATAAAGGATACATCATATTAAATTCTTATCTTTGATAGTTGGATAGTGTAACTCCCATCTCTTCAGAATTTGTTCGGTCTGAAGGAGCGATTGATAGCCACGGAGTCACTAGTATTCCTGGCATGCCAGTTTGACCTGTGGAAGGAGTACCTGGATAACCAAATACCTCCTGAGAGACTCAACTTCCTCAACCAGTTCTATAACCAGGTTTGCCTTTAACGAGTTTCAGAACGAGTTTTAAACTTTACAACACTTTTTTATACAATCAAATTTGAGACCTGAAGATGTTGAGGAAAAACAAAATTGTTTGTTCACTATAGAACTGACCTTTAAGAAAATTGAAAAAGTCATGATTTTATCACTTATCACGTCGCATGTTATACAATGGTTCTTGAATTACCGTTTGAATTACCGCTCTCGTTTGTGGTTGCTCTGTTCTCTAAGTACCGAAGTACGATCAAGTTACAACAGTGAAGATGTTAGTAGAATTAAGTTTTTCCGAGGATAGATACAGAAAACTAATTTCTGATATTGGAGAAATTAGGAAGAAGATTATCAGCATGAAGGATGATGATCAACCACTTACAGCAAAAGTTATTGAAAGAAGAGCAGGAACAAAGCTCAGCATGGCCAACTTTATTGTGGAACTAACCAATGCATGTGTAGGAGCTCAGGATTTGCTAGTCAAGTCTAATGAACAGAATATTTACCTGCAAGGTAAACTGGATGCTGTGAACCAAATCAAGGCAGATAATGATAAATTGGCTAAAAATCTCGAGGAAGAAGTGTCAGCAATGAAAGTAGCACGATTAAGACAATAAAAGAGTTCCATAAAAAGGTGCGTTCGTTTGCAGATGTTGCAGGAAGCTCACTTTCATTAGTGGTCCCGATGAAGAAAGCGATCAAGGAAATTAAGAAGGAGGACTCAAGATCGAGAAATTTTGTGCTCTTTAAAAACTCAAAAACTCATCATTTCATGACGTTTTCATTACACCTGACATGGACAAGAAGAAAAGAGATGAGCAACGTCAACTGGTTATAATAATAATAAATAATTGCACGGATGTGGTATAAGTCAAGTTATTGTCAAAGATCAATCTTATTGAAAAACTAGCAGGCCCGTTGGGCCTGCTAAAACATAGCTCACTCGGCGGAGCTACGCCCCGCCTCCCTCGCAGAATTCCAAAATTGCAGTATGAAATTTTGAAGTATGAAAAATTTTATGAAGGAGCAAAATTTACAATAATCCGTTTGTCACTTTTAGTAATGCAGTCCCATGAAGGCCAGTTTTGTCTAATTGCAATTGTGTGACGAAGTTAATTTAACTGCAATCTGAGAACCGTAAATGCATACTGAACGTTGAATTGCGCATTGATTTACGCCAAGATTCCCAAATAAGCAATAATATAATTATATGCCATGCCCAATTTATTCAATTTGATTTTGCCTTGGTTAATCTTAAATTTCTTTCAATAATTGCCCGATTAACATTATTTAGTTGAAACCATTTTAATCATCGATTTAATAAATTGACCGACCACGTTTGATTCATAAAGCTATAAAGGAATTCTATCGTTTCCGATGCCAGCCATACCCTTTCACTATCTTTAGATCTTCAATTTTTAAATGTAGAAAACGTAAAATTAACAAATGACGCAGCAGTTAGCAACGTATCAGAAAGCACTCGCATACAACTGACTCTAACTTGCACGTGCAGGTTCCAGTGACCATGACAACGGCACCAATAAGCACATTTTCCCCGTTCGTTTCTCTTGATAAGTTGATATTTTCTTGGCAAGCTCAAATTTAAACTGTGCGCCCGCACAGACAGACATAATTCACGTGCTCTTACGAAATCTAATATATAAAGTAAAGTCACACGTGAATAATGTTTGTCTGTAATTCCGTATACAATTAAATTTGAGCTTGCCAAGAAAATATCAAGAGAAACGAATGCAAATGGGGGAAAGAGGCGCCGTTGCTATGGAAACCCAATTTTTTGCACGTGCAGATTACAATCAGTTCTATGCGAGTGCTTTCTGATACGTTGTTGACTGCTGCGTTGTAGTGTTTGAAAGAACGACGTGTTTACTGTTTTGTATTTGAAATTCAAGATCTAGAGATAGAGAACGGGTAAAAGCTGGCATTGTGGAGGCTATTTCCGATAGCATCTCTTCATAAATCTGTGACAGACGTCGGTCGATTTAAATCAATGCTGAGTTGATAATTAACGGAAAATGTGAATTAAGAGCAATTTAAGATTGTCCAAAAGCAAAATCATATTAAGTCGAAAATTGGGCAAAGTACAATGCGAATTTGGAAGTCTGCTCTAGGCATGAATAAATGCGTATTTCAACGTTCAGTATGAGTACGATACTCGGTTTTAATTTAGCTTCATCGCACAATCGCAAATTATAATAATCAAAACTTGACCGGTCCATCATAACTAAAAGTAACCAACGAATTATTGTTACTTTTGCTCCTTTATAAACTGTTTTGTGAGATTAGTATTTGCCATTTGGTTCTGTATTATCTTGCAGGCCCAACGGGCTTGCTAGTAATATATAAGACTAGCAGGCCCGGTGAATGTTGATTTCAAAGGAGCAAACGACGAAAGTTGCGACGCGCTCGTGGTTAGGTATTAGGAAACACTAACGCATTGTTTGACTGGTCTTACCGTGAATTATGATTTTTCCTTCATTCGTATACTGAATAGAGCTGCGTAAGAAATGGAAATAAATTGAAAATTAATTTAAGGCATTGCCTGGTGCGCGCTCAGACTAAGCGCAAAATCAAATTCATGATTTTACGCAGCGCATTTCGCCTTGTAAGTTCGTAACTATATCTGAAATAACTTTGCGACGCGCGCAGAGTTTCTGCGTTGCACGCAAGATTAAAATGCGCGCGCGTCGTGTTTTGTTAGTTCAACAATTTTGTTTTCCCTTACGTTTGAGTGAAGTGTTCTAAATCGATTTTCGTGAACTTCTCATTAATTTTGAAACACGCCGAGACGTAGGAACATCGTTCGATGCGAATTTATTTCATCGGTTGAACTCTACTGCTTAGATATTTTTTTGTAATAACTCCCTACTTTCCTAAGTGTTCGATAACTGTCGTCCTAAATATTCCTACATGCCTCATGAACTACGGATTTTAAAAAATCAACATTTAATAGCAACATCTCGACAGCTTAAATTACTAACGTTATAGTAACACAACTTTACGAACTACTTTATGTTGCACGTGCGCAAATATCCAACTCCATAGCAACGGCACCTCTTTTCTTCCGTTTGCATTCGTTTCTCTTGATATTTTCTTGGCAAGCTCAAATTTAAAATGTGCGCCCGCACAGACATAATTCACGTGCTCTTACGAAATTTTATATATAAAATGATAACGATATATTTCACAATTATGTAGTATATGACAACTGTATTGCAATTAAAGTGACTTGCATTTCAGTATGCAAAAATAATGCACCAATTACACACTTTTAACGATTATTCTGACCTCTGTGAGTTCATCTTTAAGCCAATTTTTATAAAAACTCATGACTCATCAGCTGCAGGGTCGTTTGTAACTTCAAACATCCTTACATAAGGAAGTAATAAATCACGTACTGATTTGTAGAGTGGGTTAGTTCCATGATCAGAACATATCAAAATAACGCAGCAGTATACTCTGACACGTGATATTGCCAGAAACATGTGTGTGAGGATGTCCATCAGATAATAGTCTTCAGAATTTTGCGGATTTTCGAGTGGCGCTGATAAATCTATGATCACTGTTGCACATGGAAACTCAATTGAAGAAGCAAACCTAACATGATCGTGGAAAATTTGTTCAAAATCAAAACTCACTCTTTCATCTTTACATACATCAGTAACTGTTTTCTTTATTCTCTCGAACCATTCTTTGCGAATCCCTGTATCGACTTTGGGGCTATAGTACGTTGCTATCACACCAGCCACTTTGCTATAATATTTCATATCGGAATCTTTAAGAGAAGTCAGCATGGTCCTCAACTCTTCACTGACTATCTTAACTGCAACCTTACAGTTGGTACTTGCTCCTTCACCAACTATACAATACATTTTGGTTGTGAACCCCTGAATGTAATGATGCAAACTTTGAGGAGGTATGAAACCATCGAAATTTAACTCATCATGTCTTTTGCATTCGGATTTGAGTCTTTCGACCAGAGCACAAAGAATTCTCGCTATTTGACAATGGTTTCTCACATTTCCCTTCAACTTCAAGAGTAATGCCCCTGGTCCAAGGGCATTTCTCAGGGGCCCTGGAGATTCGAATATGTTTCTGAATTTGATCAATTCTTTCCATTCTGGTCGGGACCATAAATTGTGCTGGATCGCCTGCATCATATCACAACTTATCCAGAGTGATCTAGGCTTTTGAGGATCAGGGGAGAAAAAAAGTCTACAGAGAAAGTCGGCTAAATAGTCAGTTTCAGTGATTCTTTCCTGTGGTGTTCTGAATTTAATTTTCAGCAAGGCATGAAGAAAACTATCCTGGAAGTCATCGCAGAATATGTGCCATCTTTCGTCACTTATTGTTGTTAGAAAGCTTTTGTACATGTTTTGTATGCCTCCTGATCTATCGTTGAAATCTGGTCTAACAATTATAATAACTTTCTCAGAAGCATTTTCGATTTCAAAATTAATTACATTAACTTCCGAACGATTATTGTGACTCAATTTAAAAGTATCTATAATATATCCATTAACAATACTTAGCAGCTTTTCTACTGCGTCCTCCCAAGGCAATATGACTAAGATTTGTTCCTCTTCTTTGATTGACTGCAAAAGCTTCAAAATTCTGGCATACATCATAATAGTCTTACCCGTACCAGCTGACCCATTAACAAATATATAGGACTGATTTGATTCCAGCAGTCGCACTTGATCTTTAGTAATAAATTCAATGCCATCAAGGTCTTTTGAAAAGATTCCTTTATACGCCTTTGGTACTGGCTTAAGTTCTTTGGACCGATCGTTGGATTTAAGGTACAGAGTTTGTTTTAAAAATCTCTTGTCAATATAATCTATCATCATACCTTTCAGTGTTGAAACTCTGATATTTTGCTCTTCCAAGCGGATATTTTCCTTCATGACTGATCTCCAATTTCCATATTTAATCCAGGCACCAATCAAGAGAAATTCGAGCTTTTTTTCTCGCTTATGTTCAACATTTCGTGTTTTATCCATATTATTCGTTTGATACATATCGTCTAGGACCGATCCCAGATTTGCAATATCACTCTTCCATAAAATTGGATGTTGATCAAGACTTTCTTTGAGGGTACCACCCGTAATTTCATCCTTTTCAACGCACGGAAAAGCACAAAACTTTTTGTAATTCTCATACATTTGAGATTTGCAGAGACCATCCAAAAATTTGCCAAATTTCTTGTGCTGTTTCTTCGCCGAACTGTATAGATCTCGATGGGCTGGTTCTGACTTAGACTTAGCCCGCTTAACTTCTATACAGACAACATTTCCGCCCGGTAAAATAACAATAAAATCATGTTCTCCATCTTTAGCATCTGCATCACCTATCAAAGCTTTCCAAACTTCTTCTTGGTAAGCAAAGCCGTGTAATACTATGAATTCCCTGTCAAGTTTTTCCAGTGCCCAATACACCAAACATTCTGCCTCATAATCAAGTCTCTGATCATTAAATTTTTCTTTTTTCTTCGTCTCAAGATCTTCCATTGTGTAACGATCGACGTGTTTCTGGTTTGGTGCTGGAGGAAGCATGAGCGGCTCGTGTATGTCCAGGCCCGAATTGCTCATTGGTCTGTGTGATTCAAGAAACTCCTGGCCAAGTCTTAGAAGCTCATCGTGAAGAACAGATTGAGGGGAACCACTGTTTTCGGAGTTTACTGCCATGCTGAAAGTCGCAGCCCTAGGGCTAGAATTATTTCAAGTCGATAATTACCGATATTTTCAAAATGGTTAATATATGAGAGCAAATTAATTGTTCAAGTTCACTAGCAGCAGCAACGAAACGAAACACATCTACTCTATAATGGATTTTATTTTTCGCACTTTACCCGTACCTGTCACGTGGTAGCCACCCATTGGTCACGTGGTGACCACGTGACAAGCCTTTTGGCCGGCAGTTCCCACCTGAGTTTGTCACCTGACTGGTTCACGTGACTTTGTCCTACCCCCGCAGAATAATCTGATTACCAACTTACCGTCTTACAAATATCCACGCACGAGAAATAGGCGATCGTTTGTTTATTAACTTGATACTCTGATAATGAGCTCATTGTTACTGCACCAATGTACGCGAATCATGATGTTATTCATTACCTAATGAGTTAAAAATTTGGATACATGCCAAAATGAATATTCTGAATTCCACACTAGTGGAGAAGTGCATATTTGCGTCATATGAGAATTCCGATACGGTAATTTGAACTTTTCAAGGGCGGATTATGAAAAACTTATTGACAACGTAATCACGTACAATGATCGGTTTTTAAAGCACCTGAATTTCAGCCCAATTTTAATGGTCATCATAATTTGAACTTCATTCATTTATGGATCTACGATAAGTGTAGCGGGAGCCATTCAATTGGTGTAGAATGTAGATTACCAAATGTAGATAACCAATAGACGTATAGATTGTGCCGTGATATGTGAACTACCTATTCAGTAATTAGCGTGTTAAAACTCAAAAGCAAACCGTCAAAATCATGCTGTCGGCTTACTGAGGGCTGGGAGTTAAGGTTGCAAGAGTGATGGCTGAAATTTGAATACGGACTTACAGATTATCAAAATTTTAGTTGTTAATTCGAAGTATCGAAGTAAGTAATAAGTACTGGTAGCTTTCTCCTCTTATCTACCAGAAACAGCAAAAACCTGAATACCGACCTCAGGTCTAACATTCAGGTCTAGCGGTTCTAATTCCTTTTTTAATGACTTGATCTCACCTCTCCATCAAATTCTCAGACTTTACCCCTATCTCGTTTGAGAACTTGATCTCACTCCCTATCACATTCTCAGAAACTACCCTTATCCCGGGAGATTAATCTCACTCCCCCTCACATTCTCAGACCTACCCCTATCTCGAGAGCTTAATCTCATCCCCCCCTCATATTCTCACTCCCCCACATTCTCCCTATCTCAACCCGGGAGATTTATCTCATCTCCCCCCCTCAGACCCCACATTCTCTCATCTCCCTCTCACATTCTCCCCTATCTCGGGAGATTAATCTCATTCTCCCCATATTTTCTCGAGAGATTAATCTCATCTCCCCCTCACATTCTCAGACCCTACCCCTATCCTGGGAGATTAATCTCATCTCCCCCTCACATTCTCAGACCCCACCCCTATCTCGAGAACTTAATCTCATCTCCCCCTCACATTCTCAGACCCTACCCCTATCTCGGGAGATTAATCTCATCTCCCCTCACATTCTCAGACCCTACCCTTATCTCGGGAGATTAATCTCATCTCCCCCTCACATTCTCAGACCCTACCCCATTCTGGGAGACCCTCCCCCTCACTCTCAGAGCTCTGGGAGGAGGCAGTTTACAGTGGGGTTGCTAGCAACGCTATGCCCTACAACCCCATCCTACTGCAAATGCAGGCTGTCAAATGGGAGATCAAGGACCTGATGAGCGAACCTAACTCCTATGTGGATTTCATGTTAAAGGTAAGTCATACCTAGCACCTATGTGGATTTCATGTTAAAGGTTAGTCATACCTAGCACCCATGTGTATTTCATGTTAAAGGTTAGTCATACCTAACGTCTATGTTAATTTCATGCTAAAGGTTAGTCATGAATGAGGCTTAAATACCTAACTTATGTGTGTATTTCATGCTAAAAGTTAATTTAAAAAAATCAATGAAATGGGCGTTCATGACCTAAATGGTAGTGCAATAGATTATCAGGTATTCTATCTAACATGCAAGATTTAAGAATGGCCGAATATTTCATCAGGAAATGGACAAGATGCAACAGAAGCTTGTTCGAGTCAGCACCTACGTACCCATCCCTTTAGAAGTTAGTTATACGTCAATATACTCTCTTATGAATGTAGCATCCAAACTTATTTAGCATCATTTACTAGAAGTTAGCTAAACTTCAATATACTCACCTCAATGTAGCATCCACACTTAACTAGCATCATTTACTTAACCTATGACTCTGGGTTGGATCTCTCGCAGGTCCAGCCACCCCACTGACCCCCTGCTGACCCCAGTTGGGGATCAGCAGGGGTCCAGCATGAAGGATATGATATCATGCTTCCCAGTAGGAAAGTTTAACAATAATTGAAGGATAAAATATTTCCTTGTGTTTAACTTCCCCCTTCCCCAGGTTTATAAGATGATCTGGATGCTGTGTATCCGTGAGATGTGTACCGTCTTCCTGGAAGGCTTCGGATCCGCCAAGAAGTGTACCCACGAGGGGAGGGCCTGGATGCAGCTGGACTTCCAGCAGTTCATAGTGCAACTCGACAAGTTCATCTCCATCAAGCCAGTTCCTGGCAAGTTCATTTCCATCAAACCAGTTCCTGGTAAGTTCATCTCCATCAAACCAGTTCCTGGTAAGTTCATCTCCATCAAACCAGTTCCTGGTAAGTTCATCTCCATCAAACCAGTTCCTGGTAAGTTCATCTCCATCAAACCAGTTCCTGGTAAGTTCATCTCCATCAAACCAGTTCCTGGTAAGTTCATCTCCATCAAACCAGTTCCTGGTAAGTTCATCTCCATCAAACCAGTTCCTGGTAAGTTCATCTCCATCAAACCAGTTCCTGGTAAGTTCATCTCCATCAAACCAGTTCCTGGTAAGTTCATCTCCATCAAACCAGTTCCTGGTAAGTTCATCTCCATCAAACCAGTTCCTGGTAAGTTCATCTCCATCAAACCAGTTCCTGGTAAGTTCATCTCCATCAAACCAGTTCCTGGTAAGTTCATCTCCATCAAACCAGTTCCTGGTAAGTTCATCTCCATCAAACCAGTTCCTGGTAAGTTCATCTCCATCAAACCAGTTCCTGGTAAGTTCATCTCCATCAAACCAGTTCCTGGTAAGTTCATCTCCATCAAACCAGTTCCTGGTAAGTTCATCTCCATCAAACCAGTTCCTGGTAAGTTCATCTCCATCAAACCAGTTCCTGGTAAGTTCATCTCCATCAAACCAGTTCCTGGTAAGTTCATCTCCATCAAACCAGTTCCTGGTAAGTTCATCTCCATCAAACCAGTTCCTGGTAAGTTCATCTCCATCAAACCAGTTCCTGGTAAGTTCATCTCCATCAAACCAGTTCCTGGTAACCAGTTCATCTCCCATCAAACCAGTTCCTGGTAAGTTCATCTCCATCAAACCAGTTCCTGGTAAGTTCATCTCCATCAAACCAGTTCCTGGTAAGTTCATCTCCATCAAACCAGTTCCTGGTAAGTTCATCTCCATCAAAAACCAGTTCCTGGTAAGTTCATCTCCATCAAACCAGTTCCTGGTAAGTTCATCTCCATCAAACCAGTTCTGGTAAGTTCATCTCCATCAAACCAGTTCCTGGTAAGTTCATCTCCATCAAACCAGTTCCTGGTAAGTTCATCTCCATCAAACCAGTTCCTGGTAAGTTCATCTCCATCAAACCAGTTCCTGGTAAGTTCATCTCCATCAAACCAGTTCCATCTCCATCAAACCAGTTCCTGGTAAGTTCATCTCCATCAAACCAGTTCCTGGTAAGTTCATCTCCATCAAACCAGTTCCTGGTAAGTTCATCTCCATCAAACCAGTTCCTGGTAAGTTCATCTCCATCAAACCAGTTCCTGGTAAGTTCATCTCCATCAAACCAGTTCCTGGTAAGTTCATCTCCATCAAACCAGTTCCTGGTAAGTTCATCTCCATCAAACCAGTTCCAGTTCCTGTGTTCATCTCCATCAAACCAGTTCCTGGTAAGTTCATCTCCATCAAACCAGTTCCTGGTAAGTTCATCTCCATCAAACCAGTTCCTGTAAGTTCATCTCCATCAAACCAGTTCCTGTAAGTTCATCTCCATCAAACCAGTTCCTGGTAAGTTCATCTCCATCAAACCAGTTCCTGGTAAGTTCATCTCCATCAAACCAGTTCCTGGTAAGTTCATCTCCATCAAAACCAGTTCCTGGTAAGTTCATCTCCATCAAACCAGTTCCTGGTAAGTTCATCTCCATCAAACCAGTTCCTGGTAAGTTCATCTCCATCAAACCAGTTCCTGGTAAGTTCATCTCCATCAAACCAGTTCCTGGTAAGTTCATTCCATCAAAAACCAAAAATTTTTCCCCTGGTAAGTTTTCCCCCTCCCTTTCCCCCTTTTAAACCAGTTCCTGGGTTTTTTAAAATTTTATTCCTCCCCCAAATTTTTTTAAAAAACCAAAAAACCCCCC
>WFMF01000888.1:0-29852 GCA_011033025.1 Beroe forskalii | reverse complement strand
GAAAATTTTTTCTTGCTTTTTAAATTTGATTGCTTTGCTGTTCAGTTTGGGGTAATTTGAAAAATCCATGGGGGGGTTATGTTTTGATTTCTTTGTCTTGAATTCAGATTTTTAGCTTTTTGTGAGTATATGAGCAGTAAGAACCTGAAAATTAAATTTTAACATCGCTAAAAATCAGGGGCAGTTTTCACGTTTGATTTATACGGACCATGCTGTGAGCTGTGAAAATGAATTTTATTTCATTACTTTGAATGCAGAGCGTATTTTAAATTTTAAATCATCTACAATCAGAATAAAAATTTCCCCAAAACGCAATGAATTTTCAATGAAAGCGACCAAAACAGTTTTCCGACTTTTTTGTTAATTCGGCGAAACCCGCCACGTACTCAAAAAGCTTTGAAATGGGGTGTCGGCCGGCCCGTTAGGGGAACCAAATGGGGAACGGGGCCCCCCGGGGGGGGTAGGCACCCTCGACGGGGAAAATATTATTTTTTTCCCCTGGGTTTTGGTTACCCACGGGATGCCCCAAACCAGGTTGGGGAAACTTTGACGGTTTACCCCCTGAGGAGCGGGAGAAATTTTTTTTTTTTGGGGAGATCTTTCAGTTTTCATCATGGTTTTCCCTCTAACCAGAGGGGCCCCCCCCAGGAACACGGGCACTCGTTGCGTTTTGCGCTACTCCCCAAAAACCATAAAATTATATACCGTTTAAAAGGGCTTGTTTTCCCTCCGCAACTATTTTCGGGGAAACGCGTTTCTAAAAGGGGGTTTACGTTTTGAAAATGGCCCCGAAACCCAAATATTGTAAAAGAAAAAACTTTTTAAAACTTTTTTTTACGGAACGCCTGATTGGTCAAAAGATTTCGACGATCCGATCTTTACTAATAAAGATGACCTTTTTCAGACCCGGAAAACAGCTTTTTGGAGTTTTTTGGACTGAAAAGCTCAATTGATGGGGCGAAGGACCTCAACGAGTTGCTCTTCGTTTTTAAGGGGGTGACAACGAAATGATCAATATTAACTCCCCTAACAACGCAACAATGTACCGGCCCAGTGACATTTTGCAAGCCACCACGCTAGTTAGTGGTTGTGGGCCGGTCCATTCACTGTTCCACAATTTTTATCGAGTCAGACTCGCTTCAAATCAAAACCGAGACAAAACCCATTGAGGGAGCGGTGAGCAAGGTGAGGGACTGGCCTGAGCTTCAGACTTTGTGAGTTAGGGGAAGAGGATGGGGATGGCAGCCACTCATAACGACTTCGCTCTAGACCTCATAACAGCTTCCTTATAGATCAGACTTTCATTGTATTAAAAATCGGATAGTCCTGAACCAGTCAGAGTGCAGATCAAACTATCTAAAATCACGGACAATTTGAAACAAAACGGATATTTTGGACCAATCAGAGCGCAGATCACAATTTTGTTGGAAATCTGCACTCTGATTGGTCCAAATTTATCCGTTTTGTTTGAACACTCCCTGATTTGGATAGCATTCACGGTTTTTCACTCTGCATTAACACACTTCTCATTCATTTCACGTTTCCTACATTCTCCAGCCCCTCTTTTTTGCCTTTTCTTCACTTTCTGTTTCTTTTTATTCACATGTTGTTTTTCATTTTGCTTTCTTTTGCCACGTTACACATTCTGTTCTCTTTTCATTCATTAAAATGCATAAAATATTCACGGAAAACCTTGGATTCTAAAGTGAATGAAGTAAACCTTTTGATCATTTATTCTCATTCATGTTTGTGAATGACTGTATTCATGAAATGAATGCACTCTTCACTTCATGTTGTCCTGTCGTCTGTCTTGTGTGCACTGTGTGTGCGTGTTTTGTATACTCTGTGTACTTTGTACTGTGTACTCTTTGTACATGGTGTTGTGTTACACGAGGAGTCTGCTGCTGTTTTATCCTTTTGAAAACAGTCATGTAATTGGATGATGTAACTGTCAACCAATTTAAGAGTACGTGTCTGGCTTTGCAACCATCAAGTACAAGCGTACGGTGATTTTGTGGCTGTGTGGGACCCCTTGTGCCCGTTATTCAATTCTTGTGTTTTCATCAGTCTGTTTTAGATAACTGAAGACACAATAGTTACTGGCAACGGGGGTCCTGTATGCTATGGGAATGTCGTGGCGTGCTTGATGACATAGTTTGCATCACACTGTGCCCAAGTGCTCTCTTAGCAACTGTTGACTGTCTGAGTCGCATGACCGACAGACTTCAGTGGTGCAGGCATACTGGTTGGTGTATAAAGGTCTGCTAAATCTATGCTTGTCTATGGAAACAGCGCTACTCTTGCTGTAGAAATACGATAGCATTTCACTTTAGCGTGACTGCCACAAGTCTCCGAAGATCCAGATCTGGGCTTTTGGGGAAGCCTGCCGAGCGGACTTCTCTCCTACCTTTTGGAGGTCGGGTGTATTTGGTTGCAGCCACACAGAATGAAGATTCTGTGTTTAAAGAAAATCTTTTGATCTCCACGGGGTGATCCTCTATTAGTACAAACTGTGTTTTTCAACACAACCTCTGATCCCTAAAGTGTCGGGTGAACTCGAGGTGAAGAAACGAACAGCTACTGTTCACACAAACTGTGTTTTTCAACACAACCCCTCATCCTGCTGGCATCTTTGTCCTGCTCCCTGGACTGCCTTCATGAGGCCTTCCTTCTGGCGGTGGGGCGTCTGTGCGCGGTGGATTTGTAACTTTGAGTTGGTTTTTTGATGAATAATTGTCAGCCGAATTCACTGAGCTTTAACGGCCATTGTTTAGTAGACCAGGTTCTTCAGCTTTCGGGCTCAAGTTCCACGCTTCCTTCCCGCATCCCTGCTGCTAGCGGACCTGCCAGACTCTTCGGAGTTCCGCGGGAAAGTGAACTTCAGGGATAGGAGCATGGTCGCCATCACGCACGCCTCTAAGTTCACTGCTTCCTGCATGACCCTGTACCGGGACGCCGGCTGCTCGAGGGGTGAAGGGCCGTAAGCTCCACATTCCCCAATCCTTCACCCTCTGGTACCCCCTGTTTGTTGCATTACCGCTTCGGCGCATAGTGTAATTAAGGGGATCACATGGGACGGCACTTACCGGCTTGGATCACTCACTCACTCACCCTAGTTGGGCGGAGTCACCACTCGCCCACCAAAGGCTCTGCCTGCGGATCCGACGTTAAATTTGTTTTCAATTTGTAAATCATCTGTATCAATCAGAATAGAAATTTCCATGTCTGCAATAACTATTAAAATGAGAATTTTCAATGAATACGCGTATTTTCAAAATCTAGTTTTTCCGATCTGTTTGGTTATTATTTGTACGCGGCGTAACGCCGCGCACGTACTCAAGAAAGCTTGGTCAGAAATAGGGGTGTCGTTTCGCGACACCCCTGGTTAGGGGAAATTAGCAAGTAAAACAGATATATACGTATACACGTATATCCCTGTTTGCATTGCGAGGCGCGCTTCCCCAGGGAACTGGGGAAGCGCCGCGCGTACGCACACCTAGCCTATATGTGCCCTACGAAACCTATGCACTCGTTGGGGCGATTTTTGCGCTACTCGGTGTCGGAACAACCTATGACAAATTATATACCATTCGAAAGGTCTTGTTCTCAGTAACACAGCGCAAAAAAAGATCATGTGATTCTGATGTTCTATCAAAAGTTATGACCAATTTACTGATTTCGTCAAAAATGCGCCGCGCATGGCGTAAATATCTCATCGTGCCTAAATAACTTTGCGACGCTCGTCTCTGATTGGCTGAACGCTGTGGAGTGCTCTGATGTCGTAACAGCTCATTTGTGCAGTGCTTCTTCGAATTTTGTTCCATGGTTTCCTTACCTGTGGTTCCAGCTTGTTTGGTTAACCAGTTATTAGTTATCAAGGTGACGTCATCAGAGGACCGGTTCTTCACAATTCCAGATTTGCTCTATTTTTTCATTTCCCAGTTCCCTGTATTTTGTTTTGCGTAATTTTGATCGTAATTTTGCCCGTTATTCATTACCAAATATGCACATTGAAGGGAAATGCATCTCGAGCATGTTGAAGACGGCAGACGGCTGGGAGTTGTTGTGGCAAGAGCAATAAAACAGTGCTCTGGCCCCAACTAATCCCAGCCGTCTTCATCAGAGATGATCATGATCATGAAGTGCCGTGAGGTTGGAGGTGGTTGTCGGTGCAGACACTGAAAGTGAACAGGGCCCCTGAGACGATGTCGTTGGACTTGGCCCTGTTAAACAGGCCAAGTCCAACGACATCGTCACCAGGGCCTATTTCGTAAGGTGCCATCCAGAAATGAGCTCATCAAATATCGGCCTTTTTTGAACTAACTTACAACCTCATCATTTGGGAAAGATACATACAATTATAACCCAACCTTATCTCATCATTTCAAGATTTATGTTATGTCACACATTCAGTATGAAAGGCTGAAGTGACGTCACTACTGCAATTTAAGTTAGATCATCTAAATTCAAACATGGGTCCAAATTAAAAACGAATGGTTGATGTCAAAATTTCGCCTCAAAGTGATGAGCTCATCATTTTTGCAAATCTACAAACATACTGCCCCATCATTTCCAAAACATATTGCCCAAGTGATGAGCTCATTTCTGGATAGCCCCTAATTCAATTTCCTTATTCAGGGCAGGGGTCTTGGGGCAACAACCCCTAGAAAACAAACATTGTGAGTAGAAAACAGAGGGAATTTTCGAGCTACATTGTAATTTAGTTTTACAGTTCAAATTGAAGAATTAAACGGGGGTCTGGGGCGGTGGCCCCCCAAATAAACGTCTTGTGTAAAAAAATTGCCGCCTCGATACAGTAATTGAAAATATTTTTGGCATTTTGGAAAGCTCGGGCCGGCGACAGTTGTTGCCGTAACGCCCCCTTTCGGAACCTGGGCTCATCTGCAGGGTGCCGTCAAAATATAATACCATGACGTCATCAGCCGAAGGGATTTCCAAATGATAAGGGACGGGAGGGAGGTATCATTTGCATGATTTTAGAACGTGGTTTTTCTTTTCTGAAGCATAAGAATACAATAGGGGTATGCCAAGGGAGCCGTCACATATTATTACGTCATCACTTGGGGGGGTATGGAGACACATAAACGTCACAAGGAACGGCAGCAAACTTGTAAAGATATCCTGCCATATTTAGGCTGTACAAATAAAGTGCACGTGCGGTCGCATCAAAATTCGTAGGATGATTATAATTTAAATTATACCAAATTCGATGTGCAGATTGCAATTGTGCGGATTCTATAAAGTTCCTGTAAGTGTAAATTCAATTAGCATTATTTGAAATTATAGTTTTATATAATTTGAAAGACAGTGAAATCAAAATATGATACTTTAACTCAATACTCAATGTGATACACTAAATAATAAATATATTATTAGGTCATAATTATGAAAGGCGAACGATTTTCTTGGGCTTTGAATGATCATCTTTAATCTAAAGAGTTGAAGGTGCTGTGCCGACTTAGTTTAAATGTCTATTTCAATAACTTTTGGGATCACGTGACAGTTGGAACTTCAAAGTGCAATATCTTTACAACGGATTGAAAATGTCGATGTTGGCATATGGAATAATAACGTAGGTATGCTATATAGGAAAATGGGGATGACAGAGGAGTCACTGGACCTAATCTGCGCCTAATGCATGAGGACCAAGAAAGCACCAAGGGAGCCGTCACATATAATACCATCACTCTATGGCTAGGGGGAGGTGGTTTTCAAAAGCTGACAGGTGATGTCAGGGGGAGGGGAGTTTGATGTATTTTGGCGTCAGCTAATATTTTGAATTTTTCAAACTTTAGGATGTCTTCGAAGCATTTTCGTCCACAATATTTTGTTAAGTGTCTATTGCATTCATTCCTGCAAGGGGGGTTGGAAATGGCCAAAAAAGTGATGGACGTAATATGTGACGGCTTCCCATCCCAAATTTTGTGGAAAAAAAGACAAACTTCCAACCCGATAGTGTAGCAAAGTGTCTAATAATTTCAAATCAAGTATTTAGAATCCCAGAATAGTCCTATTGACTGGCGGGACCCCGTCAAATCCTGCCCAAAAAAGCATTAAACAACCGGTGTTAAACCTGCCCCCAACCTCTCACGGTAAACCCGTCCAAAACCTGTCACAGCGACTGACTCTATACCAGGGGTACCGCCTGTCAGAAAGCCTAAATGCGAAACTATCAATTTGATCTTATGATAGTAAAATACCTAAAACTCTAAAACAATAACTTAAGATAATTAGCATCATTCAAAGAGTGGTAATAGTATGCGAGCTGTCATCCTTAGAAATATGAAGTCAATGTCTTCTTAATTTTAAGTTTTAACACACCATGATAGTTGGAGAAAATAGCAAAAGATTGTCGGTATTCTGGTGACATTCAACAGTCATGGGTCAACCTTTCCATGATATCGTGGGATACAACTACAAAACGGGGGTGGATCTACAAAGCTACAAGAGATCCAAACAGAAAACTCAGCATGGGACCCTCTGCTGGGAGGTCCCAGTCGCCAGGGCTACTGTGGATGGGAACCAATCCCGTACCTCCCGAGGAGGACCAATGTGCCGGGAGCACATTGGGATTGCCAACATGGTAACAGGAAGAGACTTCCTGCCCAGTGTTATAGGAATCTGGGGCACCGTAGAGTCCCAACCAGGTTCGAGACTCGTGATGCAGATATCTTCAGGTGTGGATCATCCCTTCGCAAGTCCAGGAAGATTCCATTGTTAGTTCTTTTCACGATCATTATCAGCTTTTCTATGTCCCAGTCGCCCAGTCCTATGAGCATAGCTAACGATCCTTTTGATCGAAGATGTCGGTCCCCATGCAGAAGTAGGTCATAGCTACCGAAATACTCCGCCCTTATACTGCTCAGGGCGGGGAACATTCCAAGGAAGTGTGACACCGTCTCTTCATCACTAGGAATTCTTTCTCTTGTTTGTTGTCCCTGAAGTGAAATGAGCTGTAAAGCTGTAACAAACGAGCATTTTAAATTTGCATACCAATTTCTTACACAAACTGTTTTGATACTTCTAACTTTCTTGGCTTAAATTTCAAACACTGAACAATCAAGCTATTAAGCTATTATAAAGTCGATCCTGCCACAGCACCGTGTAAAGGAATCCACGCGCTTATAAAAAGACCGCGCGTGGCGCGCGCGTCACAAATAGTTATATTACGCTCGAGCTTTCTTTACGAATCTGAAGCAAAAATTACCTGAAATTACATTTACCGCCAAAACTAGAATTCCTCCAAAATTTTGGCATATCAAATCGGCAACCATTCACCGAGAAACACTCAAAAACATAACTTAGTCGCTTATTAAGTAGAGTGATTATTTCATCGATACCTACAGACCGTTTTATGGCGCAGGATACATGTCGACGTTTTGTCCAAATTGGCAAAAATATTGGACAAAATTTAGACTCATCGAAACGGCTATCTTTCACCTAAATCAGTCAGATGAACATCTGAAATGCTTATTAAACCTAGCTGAGTGGTCATTTCATCGGTACAAACCGTTTTATAGCCCAGGACATATTTCAACATTTTCTCCAAATTTTGAGGCCTTCTGACAGGCGGTACCCTGTCAAAAAGAGCACAGAACCTGGTTTGGTAGATGGACATCAGACTGGCATTTTTGTTCAATGGATCTATTGTGTCCAAACAAATCACGGTCATACGAGCGAATTACTGCGGAGACTCCGGAAGCCCTTTTGGGGTACAGGGAGTCCTCCGGGAGCCCCCCAAGCCCCGAGTCCTATTAAGTGGAGTACCCCGAGTCCTACTGGAGTATGTCGAGTTTTGTCCAAATTGGCAAAAATATGGGAGTCCTACTAGACTCTCGGGAGTCCTTTCACTATAGTATCAGTCAGAGTCCTACTGGAGTACCCCGGAGTCCTACTGAGTGGCCCGGGGGTTTCCTAGCGGAGTCCCCCCAACAGTCCCAAATTTTGAGGCCCCGGGAGTCCTACTGCCTCAGAACCTGGTTTGGTAGAGGACTCCTGGAGTCCCAATGGATCTATTGTACCCCGGAGTCCTACTATAAACGGGAGTCCCAGCCTACTATAGCCCCTCGGAGTCCTACTATAGTACCTCCTCCGGGAGTCCCACGGGAGTACCCCCGGGAGTCCTACGGGAGTACCCCGGGAGTCCTACTATAGTACCTCGGGAGTCCTACTGGAGTACCCCGGGAGTCCTACGGGAGTACCCCGGGAGTCCTACTATAGTACCTCGGGAGTCCTACTGGAGTACCCTGAGTCCTACTGAGTACCCCGGAGTCCTACTGGAAACCCCGGAGTACCCCTGAGTCCTACGGAAAGGACTCTCGGAGTACTCCAGTAGGACTCCCGGGGTACTCCCGGAGGCTCCTGTAAGACTCCCAGGGTACTCCCGTAGGACTCGCGCAGTAATTCGCTCGTATGCGGTATGACCCAAACCACAAACTCATAGCTTCATGGAGCATAAAAATCATAAAATCTATAAAAATTCGATTTCATAGATCTATTGGACACCATGTTCAATCTATCCATTGGGTCCAATGGATCCAATGGTTCCAATGGATCAAATGGATCCATTGGATCTAGGGTGATTCAAAAATCATTTTCCTCATCCAATCAATAGAAGACAACGTTAATAAGTTGCTCCAGGACATCAAGAAACGCCAAAAATATTTCAAGTCGAAATTCGATCGGAAACAGCCGCTCCTGGCCACGCCCTTTTTTCGGGCTTTCTTAAACAGGCAAAAATCCGAAGAATGGCTTATTTTACTTCCATTTTTTACTTACATTGGAACCATTTTCCTAGAACATAAACCGTAGGAAGGATCCATTGAACAAAAGTACCAGTCTGGTGTCCATTTTCCAAACCATGTTTGGTGGTTGTGTCCATTGGATCTATTCAGATGGATCCATTGAACGTCCATTGGATCCATTGAACATGTCCATTGGACATCGAAAATAGATCCAATAGATCCATTGAAGCATTGAACACCATATTGGACGTTTTTATTGATCGTCATCATGTTCGATGGATGTCTAATGGACGTCCATTGGGCATATCCATTGGACATGATGGATCCAACGGATCCATTGGTCAAGAATCACAACTATTGCGACCGTTTTTCCCAAAATTTTGACAAAATGGTGATAAATAAACTGACCTGAAGGACATCGGACAGCAGTTGTGTGACACCGAATAGAGCGGTGTCAGGACATCAGTATCTGGTTGGACATCGGACATCAGTAGTGTGACAACGAACAGAATGGTTTCAGGACATCAGTATCTGGTTGGACATCGGACATCAGAATTGTGACACCGAGCAGAGTGGTGTCATGGATTAAACCAGTAGCTTGTAGGGCTGAGGGCATCTAGCAGCAATATGACACCGAACAGAGTAGTGTCAGGACATCAGTATCTGGTTGGACATCGGACGAAACAGAATGGTGTCAGAATAGTATTTGGTTGGACATCGGACATCAGAAGTGTGACACCGAGCAGAGTGGTGTCATGGATACCAGTTGCTTGTAGGGCTGAGGGCATCTAGCAGCAATATGACACCGAGCAGAGTGGTGTCAGGACATCAGTATCTGGTTGGGTATCGGACATCAGAAGTGTGACACCAAACAGAATGGTGTCAGGACACCAGTATCAGGTTGGACATCGGACATCAGAAGTGTGACACCGAGCAGAGTGGTGTCATGGATACCAGTTGCTTGTAGGGCTGAGGGCATCTAGCAGCAATATGACACCGAACAGAGTGGTGTCAGGAAATCAGTATCACAGGTTGGACATCGGACATCAGAAGTGTGACACCGAGCAGAGTGGTGTCATGGATACCAGTAGCTGAGTGGTGTCAAATCGGATCTAGCAGCAATGTAACTTCGAACAGAGTGCAGGCCCGGTACCAACAACAACGATCTGTGAAAAACAAGATAAACCTTTAAATTGCTATTATAAATGACAATTGACTAAACTTCATACTTAACTACTTTCAATTTTCATATTTCTAAAGTTCAGTACTTTCAAATGTTTAAAAATGACATCCCAAAAGAGAAATGAAAATGTTTGCTATTTATAACACGGAGATATGGACGGATCAAATCACAGCACTTCTGTACTTTGGTTTATAGATTAAAATAGGTAAAAAACTTAAACTTGTTTATAAGAACAAACCTTGCGAACTCAGCTCAGAAAGGGGGTATCTTCATATGTCAACTAGAGCAGCAGGGCGTTCTACGCAACAGGTGAAACTGGAATTTGGATAAAATAAAGATAACATACAAGATTTGAATTTAAATGTGATTAGATAATGTGACTGCACCAGTACTTCAGACAACGTTCTCTGGCACAAGTTATTCATTCACACTTCGTCTCTCAAGCACAAGTGCACCTCAGCACGAGCAAAAAACAGTCCGTTTCAAGATGTTTGACACATTCGTAACACTAGAATACCTCTCACTATAGACACTAATAGTACGTTGCACCATTACGTCGAATTGTGTCCCTCATAAACGTCTTCTTCACCATGGCGACTGGCGACTAGGATCAACTGGGCCAGGAGTCCCTGCGCCGGGGTGACTGTCTGGAGTTCTTGTAGTAGCACGACGTGTCCTGACACTATTACAGTATTATATTATGAGAGGTTTTGTAACTAGCAAAAATGCAAACCACGATATTATGCACCGAGCGCGAAGCGCGAGGGCATAATAACACATTAAGACCGAGGCCGAAGGCCGAGGTTTTAATGGAAGGTTTGCAGTTTTTGCGAGTTACAAAACCGAATTATGCAACGACAATACATGAAGGTATATACTTCGTAATTATGTATAATTCAAGCAAGAATATGAGAATATGTAGTGTTATTGGCTTGTCTAGTATTTGAGCTATTGTAAAAAGTGCAGCTACTGTATCCTTCAGTGTGAAATCTGCGGTCTGTCACCCTAGTGTTCATTTTTAACACCTCTCCCTCCTATAGTAAGGTCACGTTTTGAAAAACAGTGTAGTATAATGCCAAAATGGTTTTATTATCAACTGTAGTTCCACTTTTTTGGCACTGTAGTTCCACTTTTTAAAAAGTGTAACTGTTTTAGCGTGCATAATGGGTATAAAGGAGCACTGCGTAAACCTCCTTAGAAGTTGCATAACATTAGATTCCCAACGATCGGGCCGAAAAGATGCATGAGACGAAGTTTCAAAGCCCCTATTCAATGAGACAAACTAATTATTTCTTTCGAATATTGGGCACGTTGATACGTGCAATATTTTTTTGGGGCCTTATTCTACAGAAACTTGGATAGATCAGCACCATTCACCATTTTGTTGTTCAGAGACCAACTGACATACCATTTTTAATGTAAAGTAAATTGACACGTGAATAATTTTTTGTGGTTCCGTTCACAATTAAATTTGAGCTTGCCAAGAAAATATCAAGAGAAACGAAGGCTCAGCCGGGCTATGTCGCGCCGTTGCTTAGGATACAGGTATTCTGCGATGCAGATTATGATCAGTTCTATGCGAGTGCTTTCTGATACGTTGTTGACTGCTGGTTGTAGTGTTTGAAAGAACCACGTGTTTACTGTATTTCATTTGAAATTCAAGATCTGAAGATAGAGGACGGGTATGGCTGGCACCATGGAGGTAATTTCTGATAGCATATCTTCATAAATCTGTGACAGACGTCGGTCGATTTAAATCAATGCTTAGTTGATGATATTTTTAACGGAAAATGTGAATTAAGAGCAATTTAAGATTGGGCATAGTACATAGCGAATTTGGAATGAATCAATGCTTAATTCAACGTTCAGTATGAGTATGATACTCGGTTTTAATTTTCGGATTTAACTTCATCGTACAATCCCAAATTATAATAATCAGAACTTGACCGGTCCATCATTACTAAATGTAACCAACAAATTGTTGTTACTTTTTATCCTTCCAAAACTGTTTTGTGAGATTAATATTCGGTTCTGTATTATCTAACAGGCCCAACGGGCTTGCTAGAAATTAAATAATTTCTTTTCCGCGGCTAACTTTTTGCTTTGTTGCTTTACCTTCATTGGAGAGTCCGTGTTCTGAAATTCTGTCCAGATACGAGGTTACGGACCTCCTTGCGTGCCTTACAGAGAGGAAAAATTATTATCAAATTGCACAAAAGCACTATCTCATTATATCAACAAATCAATGGCCAATGGAAAGAAATTATTGCTATGTCGGCCGGAAAAGTATGGCATATGCAATACAGCTACTACTGATACTTCGCGTTTTTTGAATTTGGTAAATCTTATCAAAATTTATGATTTTCTGAATGGAACATTGTCGGAGTATTCAATCGCAAACTCACCTCATCGGCACTGTACAGTAGAGTAGACTTGTCGTGTCCATGGCAGTCGACTTGTCTAGGGCACAGCCGACTTGTGTGTAAACAGTATGAATTGGCCACTGCCTCCGTTCAAACTTTTTTCTCTTCATTTCCTCGGAATCCCCAATTACCTGAAAAAAGTTTAAATATTCGATTATCAGTAGGTACATATGCTAATTTAATGCATCACCAATCCAATTGCTATGGACATGCATAGCACGCAAATAAAGAAAAGGCTTCTGTAGAGTAGGTAGTGACTGCTGGGGAAAGGTGATGTGAAATTGCAGATTCTCAAACCTTGAAAAGAAATTTGCCATAGTCAAGTCTTCAAACACGTTCCACAGAGGTTCGGAGCATCGTTCACCAATCTATGATCCGAATCGTGTATCAGCTGTGCCATACCTGATCAATAACGCACCATAAACAAATACCAATAATTAATTAATTAATAAATCTACAGGAAACATGCTCCTTCTTGCAAGCACAAAGTACTATATCAAAACTTAGCTAAACTGGTCACCAGAAAATGAAATAGTTTAATGTAATAGACTACCCTGCTATGATTATTATATGGTATTCCAGGTGATATCGAGCGAATAATAATACAATCGCTAAATACATGAGAGACATTGCAATTATAAGTCAAGAATTTGGTAATAATTCTGGAAATGGCGAATAATTTAGATTTGAGCTGACTGCGAATCTTATTTCACAAATTATCACAATTTTCAAAACAAATCTACGAAAAGATCGCGGTGAAATGAAATATTAACAGTTTAAACAGTACCCGCAGTGTACAGCATAATCAGAATCCTCAAGTCTACATAATCGTGCCAACTTTATACTTAAAACGGTTAAAAAGAAAGGTAAAGAAAAGGCCTTTACACATGAAATTTTGAAAGCTCCTCTCGCCTTCAGCCTGTACATGACAACTGAAGCAGGTAACAAGAGTGGAGAAAAATGCTTGCGGAAGCAAATTTTATTGCACTCTTCCTTATATGCGCGGCTTTTTACCAGACATGAATTTTTTCTAAAAATGAGTTTCACACATGAAATTTTGTCTTAAATATTCTCAAAAACATCATTTTCAATCTTAAATTTATTTATAACTTCTTAGATTCAATCAAAATGCAATTCATGTGATCTGCGATATGATTTTTAATTATGCGCCAAAAGAGTCGCAGCGCAACCGCGGTTACGTTACATTTACATATGCGATAAGTTCAAAAATTCTATTCAGTGCGACCACTCCGGATTTTACTGGACTCTTGTATGTTTATTCGGTTTAATTGTATGGGTTGGAATGAAATAGCCACATATATGCTCATTTTGGATTAGAAACCACAAATTCATGCCGGTTAGGTATGATGATGGTCACTGCGCGCGCGGCGCAAATTGCACCATAATTGCCGCTAATAATATGGAATTGAAAGAAACATATAAATAAGGCAGAATGCAATCAAAAAAAGGTTTTGTAATCAATAAATAATTTACAACATCATTAAGATAATTTATTCTCCTCGAAATTTTGAGTTGTGAAAATAACGATTTTTAAATGCGCGGCGCCACCACGCGCGGCTTATTGGAGAAAATAACTTTGCGAACGCGAAATAAGCTGCATCGCGTACGAATTCTTTGATTCCGCCATTTTGTTTTGCAGTTGCTCAGATTCTTCTTATTCGAGTAGCCAGGTAGGGTTGAGTATGCATTTTGGACGGCGTTTGTTTTGAGGGTTGGAATGGCTTCGTATGGTGGATACAAAAAAAGTTGGTGGGGACTCGTTAACTGTAAGTGTGGCGTTTGGCCCAAAAATTGGCCCAAAATCCAAAATTGGGCCATACGCGAACTTTAAGTAGGGCTATCTCAGCTTCCTTTTTGGAGTTGGGAGCAAACGTTGGTGTGTAAAATGACCGCAATGGTCGAAATATGCCAGGCGGATGGTGGTTCCAAGACGGTTAGAGCTTTATTTTTCGAGATATTCACGATTTTGTTCATGCGCTGTAAGCGCCTTGACCCAATAACCACGAAATTTCTATCTTTTTACAGACTGAGTAATTTGCAATCGAAAAATCATCTTGAATTGACTTTTTACATGTCAGATTGATGACCCTGGACTCTTTTGATCAAGATTAGGTCTATTAATAGCCTGAAAAGCCTCATATTACTTGACTTTCATCCCAGTTCCATGCTATCGCATGGGTAAAATCAAGTTTTTGATGGTATATTTGACACATATATCCTTGAATCCATCTAGTGCAATGATTTGTTGTCTTTATTTTTTATTTAAAATCACAAATAGGATACACAACAAATTATACATTGTCACTTGTCTGACGTTTACTGCTGCTCAGTATTTAGGTGATCTTTTGCCGAAATAATAGATACTCAGATATGTGATATTTGCATCAAGTGGATTCTTTCCAAGTCTCCACGACAAGATCGTTCAGCTCGTTCAGCTCACCTCTCTGACTGGATGTTATAGATAGAAAGTATGCTGTGGATGTGCTTCTCAGATGGTCCTCATCTGTTGTTCTGCTTCCAGCCTTCCAACATCTGCAAGAAATTCATCAACATCAGACAGAGTGTCCTGGCTGGGAAGAGGCTTTCCTTCAAGATATTTTTCACCCTGATATACCGCCTTGAGCTTCATTTCTCATCAATGAGAAAGTTGCAGCTATCGCTGTGATAAGTCAGAAAAGAGTTGGGGAGTGGAGAACCATTCTGTCCAATGTTGGTTATAAGTCCCGGATTACTTCAATTTCATTCCAGTTTTTTGCTATCACATGGGTTAAAAAACCAAGTTTTTGACTTTATAATTGACTCATATACCAGAAGAAACCTAAAATTTTAGATTAAGGTAGGCTTCAACTAGACATGGCTGGTGGCTTGCTGCTTCCCTTTATGTACCTCCAATATCATTGAAGCATTGAATACGTTATGCCAAAGTTGTTTTTGATATGTTTCTCACTTCTTCACTGTACTGTTACTCAGCACTTAGGTAATTGATTACTGAAACACATGATGAGTACACAGATACATACATTTTGATACATTTTGAAGGGTTTAGCAGGGATCACAGTTGGGATCAGTGATGTCGTACTCCATCTCCTCGTTCACAGCTCCAGTCGAGTAAGGAGTTGCTGTTTGGAGGTGTGTAACCCGTAACCGGTGGCTTATCCGGGTATTGTGCGAGGAAGTCTCCAAGGGCTACTTTGAATGCCTCTAAGGCTGTTGCGGAGTTGACTGATTTAGGGAGTAAGTTCCAGAGACGAGCTGACTTTACCCCGAATGAGTTGTCATAGGCTGTTGAGACTGAACGTTGTGCCTTGTAGTTGAATGGCAGGATCTTAGCCCGCATTCCAAGACGTTCATTACTGTAGAACTCTAAACCAGTGCTATTTGGGGCCTTGTTCTGCAGGATCTTCCAAGTATGGATCATCGTGTATCGTTCACGTCTACGCTGGAGAGACATCAATCGCAGCTTCTTAAGCCGATCCCAATAGTCCATATCTTTGGTGCCAATTATTCGCTTAGTGAAGTAACGCTGGATAGACTCCACTGCCTGGATATCCTTGATAAAGTGGGGATCCCACACTGGGCAACAGTATTCCAGTCTGCTCCGTATCAAGGACTTGAAGAGGGTCAGCATTGTAAGCTCAGACCTGTCCCGGAAAGTCCCAAGGACCCATGATGCGATCTTGCGTGAGTCTCTAACAACATTATTTACTTGTAGGGTCCAGCTACAGTCGTCGGTAATGTAAACTTTAATGAGATATTTGGATCAAGTGGATTTTCCCGAGACACAAAGCCTGAATTTGGATTCTAGTGACAACTCAGCATGGCCAACTTGATTCCATTTGTATCACTATTCAATCAAATTTAACTCATATATGGTACTTTTATGACTTTGAATTGGAAGCGACAGAAATCGGTTTTGACTCAACAAATACAATGCTTGGATCAGTGAACTCTAAACTTTTTGGAAAGATGCATAGTTGTCAATAGCTATCAATGGATGATATACCTATATTTTTTATCTGTGACAAAAAATTCAATAATGTGGCTTCCAAGTTAGAACCAAGGAAAGATGCCATAAATTCCTTGGTGTCTGCTGTTCTTAGCCTCATTCACCCCACTAATTTGCCAGGGCTCCCGAAAGGAGCCTCCTCACCTCCTCTTGGCAACAGCATTGGACAGGATGGTTCTCCACTCCCCAACTCTTTTCTGACTTATCACAGCAATAGCTGCAACTTTCACATTGGTGAGGAATGGAGCTCAAGGCGGTATATCAGGGTGAAAAATATCTTGAAGGAAAGCCTCTTTCCAGCCAGGACACTCTGTCTGATGTTGATGAATTTCTTGCAGATGTTGGAAGCAGCACAACAGATGAGGACCATCTGAGAAGCACATCCACAGCATACGTTCTATCTATAACATCCAGTCAGAGAGGTGAGCTGAACGAGCTGAACGATCTTGTCGTGGAGACTTGGAAAGAATCCACTTGATGCAAATATCACATATCTGAGTATCTCTTATTTCGGCAAAAGATCACCTAAATACTGAGCAGCAGTAGACGTCAGGCAACAAATCATTGCACTAGATCATGGATTCAAGGATATATGTGTCAAATATACCATCAAAAACTTGATTTTACCCATGCGATAGCATGGAACTGGGATGAAAGTCAAGTAATATGAGGCTTTTCAGGCTATAAATAGACCTAATCTTGATCAAAAGAGTCCAGGGTCATCAATCTGACATGTAAAAAGTCAATTCAAGACGATTTTTCGATTGCAAATTACTCAGTCTGTAAAAAGATAGAAATTTCGTGGTTATTGGGTCAAGGCGCTCACAGCGCATGAACAAAATCGTGAATATCTCGAAAGATAAAGCTCTAACCGTCTTGGAACCATCATCCGCCTGGCATATTTCGACCATTGCGGTCATTTTACACACCAACGTTTGCTCCCAACTCCAAAAGGAAGCTGAGATAGCCCTACTCAAAGTTCGCGTATGGCCCAATTTTGGATTTGGGCCAATTTTGGGCCAAACGCCACACTTACAGTTAACGAGTCCCCACCAACTTTTTTTGTATCCACCATACGAAGCCGTTCCAACCCTCAAAACAAACGCCGTCCAAAATGCATACTCAACCCTACCTGGCTACTAGAGTATCTAGAAGCTTTTTCATTTGCATTTGCTGTAACTGCAGAAGTTTTTCTTTTTCTTATAAGCTTTCCGTTCCATTTGTTCGTGACTTTCAATTTTAATTTCATTATACTCTGCGATTGCTTTGATGCTTAATTAACGAGGCATCGTGCCCACTGCCTAATTTGGGAGAACGAGGTCGTTCAGATATAACACTCAGGTATACGACTGTCGCCTATTATTGGCTTTAGTGATAAGACCGATAAAGGTATCCCGTGGTCGGTGTAAGCTTTATTTTTGGCAATTACGGCAATTATACCGATAAAAGGCCGTCTTATAACAAAACGGTATAATTGCCGCAAAACAGCCGCACAGCGAGCTAAAATAAAGCGTACACCGACCAGGGCCACGGGATACCGGGTGTTTTAAAGCCATTATATACTGGTCATTTGCAATTGCATAAGACGCATATTACCGTACAACTACAACTTATATAAGTTGTACGGTAATATGCGTCTTATGAAATTGCAAATGACCGACCATACGCCGTACAACTTAACCGAATATGAGCCGAATATCGGCCATTATAACCAGTATATAATGGCTTTAAAACACCTGGTATCCTCAGGGTCTGGTCGGTGTACGCTTTATTTTAGCTCGCTGTGCGGCTGTTTTGCGGCAATTATATACCGTTCTGTTATAAGACGGCCTTTTATCGATATAATTGTCGTAAAACAGCGGCCAAAAATAAAACTAACACCGACCACGGGATACCATTATCGGTCTTAACTCTTATCACTAAAGCCAATAATAGGCGACAGTCGTATACGGTATACGTGAGTGTTATATCTGAACGACCTCGTTCTCCCGATAATATGACCCTCATAGCAGCCATGAATGACTAGTAAAAAAGGCTCTCAATGAATAGTGTGGGTATTATATATGCCGCAAAGCTTTGGCTGCCTAAAACGTCTTTCTACCGGTTATTTGTGGTCATGCCAATTTAAAGTATAAAGGCCTAGTATCGGCCTCGAAAGTCACCAATTTTGAATTTTCGCTTTTGATTGATCTGATCTCTTGCTGCGTTACTTTTTTGTTACTGTCTTGACCACGATAGTAATAGGATTTTTACGCCGTTCTGTCGTTGAGTGTTGACCTTAAGGGCTTAAGGCCATGCAGTTGAATAAGGGAAAATAAGGTATGTATTCGTTCACATTCCCACCCTAGTTCTGCAATTACATTTGTTAAGAACAAAAAGTCTGAATCACTGATTTTGAATGTGCTGCGCGCGATTGCGCGCCGCGCATTGGAATGTTGATAGACGGATCGTCTAATTATTTGAGCCTAACGCTACCAAAACTCGACGTAACGCGCGGACCTAAATGGCGTGTACGCGCCGCGCACCGATGAGTGCATAGGTTTCGTAGGGCACGGTTTGAAAAAATGTGCAACGTGTACTATACTGAGGTTTTCTAAGCTCGCATAGGTGTGTGTACGCGCGCGGCGCTTCCCTGAGGAAGCGCGCCGCGCGATTGCCCTAACCAGGATCCTGGTTACGCGCACGGAGTGCGCGGCAAGCGCGACGCCCCTGGTTAGGGGAAGCCGCGCGACGATAACAGGGATATACGTGTTTAGCAATACTGAGGTATACAAGTTTAGCAATTAGCATGGCATTATATTTTGCTAAACACGTATATTCCTGTCTGCGTTGCGCGGCGCGCTTCCCGTAGGGAAGCGCCGCGCGCGTACACACACCTATGCGGGCTTAGGAACATTATATTGCTGAACACTTGATCTATTGCTCTAACCAGATCTAGATCCCTTGTTTTACGGTCAGTCTCCCATATAAATGGGAGCCTTCATTATCTATGACAATGACGTCACTCAATTAAGCACATCTAGCGCTTTAACCGTTAAGGTTCTGGTTAGGGTCAGGATTTGTAAGATTTAGGATAAGAATTAAGGTTAGGGTTTTGGTTAGGGCAATGCAATAGTTAGGTTTAGCCGTTTAGGATACAAAAAGATTTACGTCACTCAGAGCCGTTTCCTAGCTCAACGATTTGATGTGTCAAACACAGCAGTCGATCAAATGGAGTTGATTGATCGACCAATTCCATTCACGACTGATGTACTATACATGTAGTATAGTATACAGTAACTTACATGCAGTATAGTATACAGTTACTCGTTTAGTGTATAAAAGAGTTGTGCGTGGAAGTGTTGGTATGTAAAGTCTGTGTATCTTCATCTCTAGTATGATTCTCTTTATCTATGAGTACAGGTCACCCTCATCAAAGCCACCCTGCTCCAAGAAGTCTTTTAGGGTTTCAAAAGATAGATGTCCATGCCTGAAGGATTCAATTGATTCCATTTGGATCAATTGCATGGTTTGTGAGCAATCTTTCCATTGCGATTGCGTAGGGCTGATTGGATTGAAGCGGAATGGTGTTGAACAGATGCCTACCTGGAAGTGTTGCATTTGTTTCACACCAGAGTTCATATCTGAAACTGTCATACCTACAAAAGAGAGTGTACGCAGAATTGTCCGTGAAGAAATGTGTGACGTAGGAAAGAAGATAGCTCAAGATGTAGTCAAAGCTGGGGTCTCAGTTCAACATTCTACTGGCTGTACTAAAGATGAGATATCCAAGATAGTGAAGGAGCAAATCAGTGTTATCCGAGAAGAGATACAGGTGGTGAGCAAAGGGGCCTGTACAAAGGCAGATATAAAATCGGCAATGAAGACTTATGCTGAAATTGTGAAGGAGGAGCAGAAAGAAGTCATCAAGGCTACCAGTGGACCTGCTGCAATCAAAGAAGTTTGTAAAACTTTGAACTTTGAACAATTGGAAAGGGAAAGGAAAAAGAAGAATGTTATTGTCAGCAATGTCCCAGAGCAGAACACTAGCCTTAGTGGAGAGGAAAGAAAAGCTGAGGATTTGAGATATCTATGTAACAAGCTAGACATGGAACGTAAAGAAATTGACACATGCTTCCGGACTGGGAAGATGCAGAGAGATGCAGAAGGATCTATCAAACCAAGACCAATTGTTGTTGTGTTCAAGAAGGAAGACACTGCTGTGTATTGGCACAACGACAAAAAAGGGTTCAAGTCAGGCCAACACTGGATAAATGCTGATCTGTGCAGGGCAGATAGAGAGGCCCAGTATTTTGTGAGGGTAGAGAGAAGAAAGCGACTGAAGCTCTTGGAGGAAAAGAAGAAGAAAAGCAGCAACAGCAATGCCACCAGCACTCAATAAGAATTCTGTACACCAATGCAAACAGTTTACTCAATAAACTTAGTGAGTTAAAGATAATTCTTGATAAGGATGGGATTGATATTGTGTGTATTAGTGAAACCCACTATAATTCAGAGCTATTTGAGGCTGAAGTTAACATCCCTGGTTTCACCATGTTTAGGGCTGACAGAAATTTCAAACTTGACAGAACTATTTCTGAAAGTGATGAGTCCAGTGGAGGAGGAACAGTTATATACATCAAAGAATCCATAAAAGTTGTTGAAAAATCTCATGTGAGCATGATGGACTCAAGCAGTGTGATTATTGAAACAAATGTTGGAAAAATCTTAATTGGGTGTTTTTATAGATCTAGTTCTTTGAATGATGATCAGAATACTAAGTTTCTGGAGCATTTTTTCCACTCTGCAACTCATGATAATAATGTTGAAAAGGTCTTGTTTGGTGATTTTAACTTTCCTGATATATCCTGGGTATCTGGCAATGTTATTGGACCAAGGAAATCTGCCAATAGCAACATTTTGTTACAACAAAATTGGCAACTTGGTAATCTGTCGACGGACAGTTACCGGTCGGTAACCGGTCGGTTACCGACCACTTAATGGTCACTTAACGGTCGGTTAACGGTCGGTTGACGGACGGTTACCGCCCACGGACAGTTACCGGTCGGTTGACGGATACTTAACGGACGGACAGTTACCGGTCGGTTACCGGTCACTGACCGGTCACTTAACGGTTGGTTAACGGACGGTTATCGCCCACGGACAGTTACCGGTCGGTTAACGGTCGGTTATCGGTCACTTAACGGTCGGTTAACGGACGGTTACCGCTCACGGACAGTTACCGGTCGGTTAACGGTCGGTTACCGGTCACTTAACGGTCGGTTAACGGACGGTTGACGCCCACGGGCAGTTACCGGTCGGTTAACGGTCGGTTACCGGTCACTTAACGGTCGGTTAACGGACGGTTAACGCCCACGGGCAGTAACCGGTCAGTTAACGGTCACTTAACGGTCGGTTAACGGTTGGTTACCGCCCACAGGCAGTAACCGGTCGGTTAACGGTCAGTAACCGGTCACTTAACGGCCGGTTAGTGTCACAATCAATTGAATGCGTTATATATATTATCTATTTGATAAACTATCGTTTACAAATAAAATAAAAACTAAACGAGAAGTAACCTCTAGTTTAGTAAGGTGGGAAATACCAATTTCATCACGTATATAGCTAGTAATGTCGTTGTGCCATAACATGAAGGTGTGAAATCTCACGATAGGAACATGGGGATTTCACGAGGATTTTTTTGTAGCAATGGTTAGTATCATTAAAAAATAGCACCTTTCCGGAGCAGAGAAACCCTTTCAGCTTCATAATTTCCTTTAATCGTCAGTGCAGTTCTCATCTCTTCAGTTCTACTACGAGTACATGACATGTCCTGGAGGTTGATGCGAATCCAAATTCGGGAAGAGGAAGTATACTGGGGACGACGTGTTAAGGGGAAGTGGGTGCTTGGTGGTTGCTTTCGAACAGCGGGGACTGTTTCCTTGTTGAGTGTCCAGGAACAGGCGAGACAAATACACACTCATCCGTCTCATCAAGAAGTAAGTTTAAGCAGAACTGTCATCCTGACAGACGGCTCCCTTTCTCATCATGGCTTCACCCGTCTGGTGGTCAACCAAAGAAGAGGATTCGTGGACCTACTCACTGTTGAACACACCAACACCTGTGAGGGCATGTGGTTTCATGCCAAGAAGCAGGCGGCTTGGAACTGGACAAAAGCCGATCAAACTCCTTTAGCATGGCGATTGCTCTGTGTGTATTCATGTGGGTGAAGAAGCGAAACCTTACCAGAACTGGTCCTTCCATCATACAGAACTTCAGCAAGGAGATCCCTGAACTGATGAGACGAATTTTTGATTAAGATCTATAATATCGTATTTTACCGTATTATTGAGTAATTAATTTAAACTTTGTTTTATTAGCTGATGCTCTGATGCGGCGTAATGGGGGGGGGGGGGGCTAATTCATATAATTTAAATGTTAAAATTTCCTACTTAGTGCAACATTCACTTACCCATGATAAACGGATGGCAATTTCTTACTCATCAGTTATATTTTTAAGTGTTTGTCAATGGAAATATATTATACATCATCATCTAATAAGTGCCATTTAAGCATTAAAATTGGTTTTTAACTAATTACATGATCATGTAGCATCCGAATGGAGAGAGGGTTTGCAATTGCTGACTGAAGAGAGGGGGTTTGAGGGTCTGGAAAAACAATTGAGATGCTTAAAACGGCCTTTAGCGACCAGTAACTGACCTTGGGCGGTAACCGTTCGTTAACCGACCGTTAAATAACCGGTAACCGACCGGTAACTGTCCGTGGGCGGTAACACTCCGTTAACCGACCGTTAAGTGACCGGTAACCGACCGGTAACTGCCCGTGGGCGGTAACCGTCCATTAACCGACCGTTAAGTGACCGGTAACCGACCGGTTACCGCTCCTGGACGTTAACCGTCCGTTAACCGACCGTTAAGTGACCGGTAACCGACCGTTAACTCTCCGTGGGCTGTAACCGTACGTTAACCGACCAGTAACTGCCCGTGGGCGGTAACCGTCCGTTAACCGACCGTTAACCGACCGTTAAAGGACCGGTTACTGTCTGTGGGCGGTAACCGTCCGTTAACCGACCGTTAAGTGACCGGTAACCGACCGGTAACTGTCCGTCCGTTAAGTGTCCGTTAACCGACCGGTAACTGTCCGTGGGCGGTAACCGTCCGTTAACCGACCGTTAACCGACTGTTAAGTGACCGGTAACCGACCGATAACCGACCGTTAACCGACCGGTAACTGTCCGTCGACAGATTACCAAATTACCCAAAAATTTGTTGAAAAAGTGCATGAAGCAGGTATTTCGTGGTTGATAACCAATGAAATAACAAGAAGAAAGAAAGTCAGAGAATCATTACAGGAAAGCACAATTGATCAGGTATTTTGTTCTGAAGAATCTCTTATCAGGGATTTTAGTATCTCATCTCCTCTGGGAAAAAGTGATCATGTGTCTGTTATTGTTGACCTGGATGTTGTAAAACGTTCAAGAACCCATGCAACAAATGTTGATGACAAAAAGAGGAACTGGTCCAAAGTCAGTCTGGCTGACATTTTGAGCTTCTCCCAAGACCTAGATTGGCACTATTCAAGCATACAAGAAAACATGTCAGTAGAAGATATGTGGGAGGAAATTCATGATAAAATGTCTCAAGTGACTGAAAGAATACCTGAACAGCATAACTCAGCTGGTAGTATTACAGATAAAGCATGTTACAATGTTCCATGGATGAATTCCTCTCTCAAACGGGCAACCAGAGCCAAAAACAAATCATGGAATCTTTTTGACCTTTGCCCCTCATCAGAGAATCTTCATGATGCCCTTTCAAAGCAAGGAAATTTAGAGGATATTGAACTGAAAGCTAAACTTAAGTATGAGAAGCTTATAACTAGTAATTTGAAAAATAATTCAAAAGCTTTTTATTCATATCTGAGAAATAGTAAGAATGTTAAGTCTGTTGTAACCTCACTGAAAAAGGAAGATGGTTCAATGACTGAGAGTGATGCTGAAGCTGCTGAGTGTTTTGCAAATGCATTTAGCTCTGTATTCACTCAAGAACCATTTGGTCCTTTACCCCAGTCATGTTACAACACATCTAATGATGCAATCAGTGATTTGATTATATCTGAGGCTGATGTTTATGATAAGCTTAAATCTATTGATATATACAAAAGCTTTGGACCAGACAATATTCATCCCAAATTACTTTGTGCCCTTGCAGATAATCCACAGTTTATTAAAAGTTTGACTTGTTTGTATATGAGGTGTATTGAGGAAAGAAAGATACCTAAAATATGGAAAATAGCAAATGTCATAGCATTGCATAAAAAAGAATCTAAAAACAATCCTCTTAACTATAGGCCTGTTTCCCTGACATGTATTTTGTGTAAAGTGTATGAAAGTTTCGTAAGGAACCATATTCTGAATTTTGTTGAATCAAAAATTAATGTTAATCAGCATGGTTTTATGAATAGGAAGTCATGTTTATCAAACCTTTTGGAAAGTGTTGAATCCATAATGAATGTACTGGAGTCTGGAGATCCTGTTGATGTGTTTTACTTCGACTTTTGTAAGGCGTTTGACACTGTGCCACATTATAGGCTAATGACCAAGTTAGAAAATTATGGTATAAAAGGAAATGTGCTAGAAGTTATAAGGGATTTTCTCACAGGCAGATCAATGCATAGTTGCGTGAGAGGAACTTATTCCTCATTGAGGGATGTGCTTTCAGGAGTACCACAAGGCTCAGTTCTGGGTCCCCTCCTTTTTGTCCTATATGTCAATGATCTGCCTGAGGATATTAAGAACAAAGTCAAGCTATTTGCTGATGATCTGAAATTAATAGTTAATGCTAGAAATTATTCTTCTGCAACTTATGATATTTTAACTCTTGAGAAATGGGAATCTCTTTGGCTTTTGAACTTTAACCCCAAGAAATGTAAAGTTATGCACCTGAAATTCAATGATAACCCTAAGAATGTTTATGAAGTAGATGGAGTTATTCTTGAGAACCTAGTGTCTGAAAAGGACCTTGGAGTTTTAGTCAATAGTGAACTTACTTGGAATGAAAATATCCAATCATGCATAAAGGATGCTAACAGAGCAATAGGATGGATTTCACGGAATATTTTGGACAGGGATGTAAAAGTTTTGACCCGTATTTATAAGACAATAATAAGACCCAAATTAGAATATTGCGTTCAACTTTGGTGCCCTAAAGTATGCCATGGTAATTGGTCAACAATATTAGAGTTGGAATCAATACAAAGAAGATTTACAAGAATGGCGAATGATATTGGTTTATTACCTTATAGTGAACGTTTGAATAAAATGAATTTGACCACACTTGGGGAAAGAAGGTTGCGTGGTGATCTTATAGAAACTTTTAAAATTATTAATGAATTGGTTGATTATGGTAAAGGAATTTTCCGTTTAAGTAGATCAAATAGGAATATAATTGCATTTAATCAAGATTTGAATGCCACATCTGATGTTTGTAAGTTGAGATCACACTTTCTTCCAGAAAGAGTTAGAAAGTACTGGAACAAGCTACCAAGTTATGTTAAATTTTCTAAAGATGTCAATTCTTTTAAGTCTAACCTTGAATGTTTTAAAGAAGAATGTAAACACAGCTGTAGTGACAATAATTACTGGGAAGTTTCACATTTGATTATTAACAAGATTGAAGGAAATAATAGTTATTTATCAAATAAAGAAAAGTTTAATCATTATTTATTGGAGAATCCATTTGTTGCAAAAAAGAAAGGAATCAACACTTATTCTAGAAGCAGGCCGAATGATCAGTCTAGTTTTTAAACCTTGTCTTTTAGTATCATTTTATCTTATTGGGTTGTTCAGTTACCCCTCAGCCAATTTTAATTTATTGCATTTTTGCATTTTTTAATTATTTATACTGTTCATATTAACACGGCTATTATGTTTTTATCACTGGTATTAATTTATCGTTATTTATTATAATGTTATTGTTTAAGGTTAATATAGTAAGCATGTATTTCTAAGTATTTCAAGCTTGTACCGCATTTTATTTATTTGTAAATTTTGGTTTAATGATGACTCGAAGCACCTAGATGGGGGTGTTAATTAATATTGAAGTACTTTATGTTGCATTTAAGTTATGAAACCATGAACACATTGTAACATGTGTTGAAATGAACGATGTAGTTTTGTGAAGAGTTTGTTGTGGAACTGTGTTGCTGTAAAGCAAAATGTTTTATACTTTATACTTTATACTAATCTAATAGATATTTCATAACTGATATTTGAATTAAAAAGAAATCTTTCTTCAAGACATCAATCTGCAAGACTTTTCTCCAACTCCGTACTTGAACACCAACATGATTCCTTTAGGTAATGCAATGTGGAGAGCAGTAGGATCTTAGTGAGATCTTAGTGAGATATTTCATAAGTTATTATATTTCTAATATTGCTCTTTCAGATATGGGCAAATCCACGAAAACGAGGAAAAATTTTGAAATTTGAAATCATCAGTCTAGCAAAAAGTTTTGACTTCAAATGAAAGCTAAGACTTTCCTCTAAATGATGCAAAAACCGCATCAAAAATATTGAAAGACCTCGACGATTTGCGCGATTGAGTAAGGGCTACTTTTGGACAATGTTCAGCCCTCAATTAATGGCATTTTTGAATTATCATAAAGAATGCTTATATTTGTAATCAAGGGAATAATTTTTTGCTTAATAGTGGACTTTTGATCTAGTTTGATTCATATTTTAATATGAAAACTCGCTTTCTCTAACTATTTTGAAGTGACGTTAAAACTCTTTGGGGACAATTGATGTGTGCGTTACGTAACAAAATGATGCAAAAAGTTTTGTAAAAGCCTTAATTCATTTCCATATGCCGAAAACTCATTTTCAGCTGTTTTGGATACTTTTGGTCGTCATGGCACATGTGTGAAAGCTTAGACTGATCAAATTTAGACAATATGGCCTTGTGCGTTACGTAACGTTACGTAATGCACAAAACTTTACCAATTAATTTTCAATGAAAGAAACTGCAAGAAATAACCATTTCTAATCAGAAAATTCTGTAATAACACAGATAAGGAATGTAAAGTAAATTTGAACTTAGAAAAGAATTACAAAGAAAAAGTTAGTATTTAGTCATTCAATCCCACATACATTAGAAAATCAAAGCATAAATCGATAAATTTTCTTTTTCTAGAACCTAAATGCTATCAAAAATGTATTCAGGGGTATAAGATATCAATGCCCTTGAGGAATTGTGCTTTAATGGCCTCAAAAAGTGATTTTCTCAAAAATTTGCCACTTTGTGACACATGAAAAAAACATCTTTTTCTACTAGCAAACTCGAAAATCGTTGAATTTGGCCCTCTCACGATAGGAATCGGCCGTTATTCATCTTGGAAAGTTGCTGGGTGATACCAAGAGTTATCTTAACCCTGTCAGAAATGAAATATTCTAAGTATGACAGTAAAATCATAGAAAATTGATCCAATTTTTTTTGCTACACTTTGATGGCCTAATATGGGACTGAAATTGATAGAACCACCAACATTTTTTTAGATTGAGGACCTTGATTGCTCCTGCATCTAATTGAGGCCTTACTATGCCAATAGAACAGTATAAAATAGGTCTATTCACAGTGAGGAAAATTTGTGCATTACGTAACAGGCAATTTGTGCATTACGTAACAAATTATGTGAGCCTGGTAAAAGAAAATGGAGTGCATCAACCAATAAAAGCATTGTTAAACTTAAAGTTTATATATTCTTCTATCATTAGAAACTAGTGTGAACTCCCATTCGCTCACATGGAACTGACTTTTTGTGATCAAATTCTGTCAATTGATTTTATTAGATCCAGTCCTGTGCGTTACGTAACATTTTTGATGGCTTGTGTAAAATTTTCTTTGCAACCAATTCTCATTCAAAACATCAAATAGGCTCAACGAATGTTTGAAGTTTGTCTCTAAAGCAAGGAATAGTGCTGTGATGACTTCAATTTGGCTGCCTTGACCTTTGAATCCTCAAAATCGAGTAAAAAGTGTGCGTTACGTAACGTGGATTTGGAGATATATGTTGCTAGAGAAATGTCCATTTCATTGTACTTGTATTGCTAGTGGGGTCTTATACCTTACCAGTTATTGTGTTTCATTGCTTCTGATCCACCAAGTTGTATTCACAAGTGGTAGCAGGAAGTAAGCAATGACAGAAGAAGAAACTGGTAGTAAATATGGTGGTTATAAGGCCCCACCAGCATTCACAGAAGGAGAGAACTACAATGACTGGAAGATGGACATTGAATTATGGAAAGAGTTCACTTCACTGGAAAAGAAAAAGCAGGGCACAGCATTATTGTTGGAGTTTAAACCTGGAAAGGTGAAGGATGCTGTGAGATCTCTGGGAAAAGAAGTTGTTGTTGCTGAAGATCGAGCCCTTTGTATCGAGTGATCTGCACACATATGCGTGATAATGAACAATTGATATTGTCAATCAATATTTCAATTTTTCATTCAGAAGAAAACAAATATCAGAATTTAAAACAAATGTTTTACAATGAACTTAATTAATACTTCTATATAGGAATGGAAGAAAAGACAGGGTTTTTTCAAAGTGGGAGGGACTATGAGTCTCGTTATGTAAATCATCGATATCTATCATATGAGAAAAAGATTTTGAGTCAATATGAAAGTGTCGATTACTTCAGCCCACATAGCAAAGTCTACAAGGTTTTTGTTTTATTGTTTATTAGTCAATATATCCTAGGTATATTTATTACAAAAACACAGCTTTGAATTTCTTTTGTATAATTTTGAATGTTTAGTATTCACCACATTTTAGGGCTTGAATTTTTAATAACACATATACATCTTTCAATAGACTAGATTATTAAACAGTTTCACCTCATATCATTGGTTCAATTTGGTATTTTGATATTCAATTTGATTTTGTTTCACTCATACCATTGGTTTTCACATCGTAATCTCAGAATGTTGTGTTACACTGGAGATCCTGAAGAAGAAATATTTAATTTCAAAACTGTCAGTCGATTAGTGGTATACATAGTGTGTGGGTTTGATATCATTTTTGAGAATTGTGTTTCACTTCATCAATGATCAATCACTTCAAGCATGAAATTGCTTAATGATAAATTAAGGGATTGTTCACATATTACATAATCAATTTTTGGCCGATTTAACCCCCCCCCCCCTCCCCCTCATAATCAAGTTTACAGTAGTTGTATTTGTTACAATAATATGTAACATAATCATTTAGAAACCACCCCCTCCCCCTTGGTGATTACATAATATGTGAACAATCCCCCTTGGTGATTACGTAATATGTGAACAATCCCTAATTAGTACAACTCTTTACATTTCTACAAGTGGGAAAATGAATTTTCACACAGTCACATTTTCAGGAATGGGTTGCTAAACAACCTGCTAGGTTTGAATGGGACCGAT
>WFMF01000887.1:0-24384 GCA_011033025.1 Beroe forskalii | reverse complement strand
GTTTAACAAACAACCCGTTTTCAAGGGAGTAAGGGGGAGCTTTAAATTTTTTGAAGCAATTTACATTGGAAAAGATGGATTTCAAGGAAACTTCAGTTTATTTGAACTTGAGAAAATCCGAGGTAAAGCCAAGGCCTCCCTAAGATTTTCTAGGATGGGGGGGGGGGGGGGGGCTTTTAAAAAAGGGAGGGGGCGTGAAGTCCCATGCATTGAGCAGTGAGTTAAATGTGAACTGATTATTGTACACACTGTATTTGAGTAGCATAGAGCAAGACCTGACTACTGGTATTCTTTAAGCAGGACTTGTCTGATGTAACGTGCACTGTTCTACTTGAGTGAGTACATACACCAATATTATAGTAGAGTTAATGAGGTGTACATCATTCTGAGGGCTGTGAAGGGAAATACCTACTGCTCTGTACTACACAATACTACACAGAATTATCATAGGAGTGAGCATTCAACTCGATATATACACATATATCATAATAAGATTACCTTGAATACACTTAATGTGAATTATTGATTAAAAACATGCTTTATATCGAGCAGTTATAATGCGAATGTAGGTTTATTTTTAGCCCTTTATTAAGTTGAACTATCGCTTGTTTTGTTTCAATGATTTTTGGAGAAGATATGGAGTAGAGTGCAAGAGACTTAGACAAGACGGTAAAACAACCCTTATTTTGCTATGTATATTTCGTACCTCCAATCCCGAGGAAGGAGCATCACTGTACACAAACAGAAAAAGTTTATTCTGCGCACCAGTACGAGGCAGAAGAGAATGACACAATTATCATACATTAAAGTGGTGCGTTGTTGACATGAACTCCTCTATTAGCTGTGCTGGGAGTATATAACTACGTTGTAAGATAAACACAGGGATTCCGGAGAAGATGAGACCTGGTTTAGAAGATGAGAGCTACGTAACATCCACCTAATGAGTCATTAGTTCATATCGCTCTGACATGTTCTGTGGGTATTATCAGATCTGAGTACATGGCTGGCATCCCATGTTCTGGTGGGTATATCAGATCTGAGTACATGGCCAGCATTCCGATACAATGCTAGTACATGTACTATATTCCGGAGGAAAATGAAAGGAGCTCCGCGGCTGCCCTAAAGAGAGTCCATCTAACACTGGGATCATGAATTTAATAAGGTCTGTGTAATGTGTAATGTGGAAAAATATTTCTCTAAAACATTGGAATTTTTTAGATAAAATCTGTTATTGAGATTCAATGCGACCTTCATATTTCTGAATAATAAAAAAATAAAGTCATCAGCAGAATAAAGGGGCAAGATGCCAAGAATTTGACAGGGCAAGATTGGTGATGGAATTTCAGTATATAATAGATACAATGGATGGTTAGGATCGTGTGCATAACAATTTGTACTACACAATCATCTTGCCCAGGTGATAAGCCATCTTAGCCAGTGAGCACCTTTTTCACCTTTCAGGCCTTAAATCAGACCTTACAAGCGCACATACATACACACATACATACACCCTACAATGAAGCATAATGAAAAACCCATATACATTGAATGTAGCACATTCCATATTCACTGCTAATAGCATGACGTAATTACGTAAATAATGTTACGTTTCATCATGCTACACGTTTTCCAAACAAGATGATTTCCAAGCAAATTTAGCTTGAAATCTATATCCGTGAATGACGGAATGCAGGAATGCAGCCTGATTGGAGGTAATAAAACATGAGAGATGGGCAATCTGACCACACTTACTGAATACCCATGTCGTAATGACACGCCAAATTACACATCATCTCTGTGGTTTATCATATAGTGTTGGTTGGTTTTCTAAGACTATAAATAGTTACGTTATCTATGAATGCACATACAATGGTTCATATTATGTTGCCTTTCTAACCCTGAGATATGCACGGTCCAAACAACAGCAATTCTGTACTGTAGTTTGTAGATTAAAATAAATGACAATAGTTGAACGATGGGTAGCTTGAAATAGCAGTGCTATTCGTATTCAGCCAATCGTTTTCAGCTGGTGTCTAACGATGCAGTCCAGTAAAAACTCCAGAATCAAAGGCCTGTCGCCATTTACATTTATGGAAGGAGTTTCAAATTGTTTACTTCATCACATACTTGTTTACTCACATTTTGCAATCCATGTCCTGACCTCCGTTTGATATTTCTAGTATGCAGCATGTTTGCTATTTATGTAACTTGCGGTTACAAGAGTGCCTACAGATTATAGCCTGTGGTTAAGATCCACCCGATGATACATTGCACATTGTACACGTATCGGCAATCAACATACCATTCCGGTATCCATAATATATCAACTAGAAGGTCATATTGTTATTACATTATCTGGATATGCTTTGCATATCATCATAATACAATAATCATATCATAATGCATAATCATGCACAGTAACACCGACTTCATATCTAATATTTATCATATTATTATGATATGTAATCAATACCGGTTATCTGGCGCATGATAATGCCACTGAGACAGATATACCTTAGTACCAGAAATATAGGCGGCTAATAATTAAGGCGACAAGATATTAAGGCGATTTTTTCCTGGAGTTCAAATTGAAGTTTTTTTTCGAAAATAAACGATTTTTTTTTCAATTGAAATGGCTATGAAATGACTATAAAATTGAACAAAAATACAGAAAATTTCTTGTTGAGTGAGCCCTCAAAATACAGTACCTACATCAGATCCTGAGATTTTTAAACCGGTCAATCAACATTCTAGAGTCAATACCGGCATCTTTACATCAGATGAAGATTAGAATGATAATGAGATTTCCACTAAAATAATACTTGAATAGGTATTTTAATTTGTTTTTGCTGCTAATTGCACTGATAACTGGCTATCAAGTGATTTATTGTGTTCCTATATTGGGAAAAGTCGATTGAGGAGAAAAAATAACTGAAAATAAAGTCTTTTAAAAAATTAAGACGACCATATATTTAGACGACCAGATATTAAGGCGACAAGAAATTAAGGCGATTTTTCCAAAATCGCCTTAATTTCTTGTCGCCTATATTTCTGGTACTAAGGTACTCAATTCTATGCTTTGATATCTTCAACAAATTAATCCTTATTGGCCACCGTGTCCGTAATGGATGTAAACGATAAAGCTTTCTTCCTACTTTATTATTTCACTATTTATTATACAGTATATTAGCAGGAAAAATTCTTCCTACTTCAAATAAATCAGAAGCAGCTGATTGTATTTGCTATTTTTTTTGAAGAAATCAAGGGTCAAGACGAAAAAGATTCTTCGTTAAAACGAGAATAAGAACAGGAAAGTAAGAAAGTAGAAAAGTAAGAATAAGAATAACAGTAAGAAGAAGAAGAAGAAGAAGAAGAAGAAGAAGAAGAAGAAGAAGAAGAAGAAGAAGAAGAAGAAGAAGAAGAAGAAGAAGAAGAAGAAGAAGAAGAAGAAGAAGAAGAAGAAGAAGAAGAAGAAGAAAAAGAAGAAGAAGAAGAAGAAGAAGAAGAAGAAGAAGAAGAAGAAGAAGAAGAAGAAGAAGAAGAAGAAGAAGAAGAGGAAGAAGAAGAAGAAGAAGAAGAAGAAAAGAAGAAGAAGAAGAAGAAGAAGAAGAAGAAGAAGAAGAAGAAGAAGAAGAAGAAGAAGAAGAAGAGGAAGAAGAAGAAGAAGAAGAAAAGAACTGAAGAAAAAGAACTGAAGAAGAAAAAGAACTGAAGAAGAAGTCTAAGAAGATCGAGAAGAGTCAGAACAATGAGTCAGGTCATCTAGAATGGCCATCATAATAATATGACAATGGATACCGCCTTTGTATTTTCATCTTTAAATTTTAATGACTCATCATACATCTTACTGTTACCCTCGCCCATTCTACGACCACTCGAAGCTTCTTCTTCAACTTGCTTTCGAGGCGTATTTTAAATTTCATATAACGTTATCATGTAACATGTATGACTCAGTGTACTATATTACATTTGATTTTACAGTACTGCGTATAAAGCTAATATATCTGAATCTTAAGAGATGCATAGTATTCATTCATGAGGGATGAATTCTCATAGTAAAATCTAAGTAAAATCGATGATGATGCGCACTTTTAACCATGTAAATCACACTTTCACAAAACACACAAAATGCTTGGAAATCATGGTGTTTACATAACAATAATGAGGCTTCGAGTGCATGAATCACACGATGTAATATGCACGACAAGTTATAAGAAGTTTGTTACATTAGAATTAGTAAGTATAATCATGAAATTGAGAATTCACAAAATTATTAGACTACCTATTCAATTTTGTCACGCCGTTACGATTATGAAAATAAAAAATCTTGGTAAATTTTGATTTGTCATTATTTAGGTAGAATATGATTGGATTACTTCAGTAACTGTAGCTATTTGCATAACAAGATAACAGTTCAAGAGAATCTCTTGATAATCATAAGGACTTTACCCAGGATGATTATTATTGAACTATAATCGTGATCAAGCATCATCTATAACATGCAAGACAATCAATCTTATTGGGGGGGTGTAACCGTCCCAATTGTCACTGTCCCAATTTCCTTTTTGCTAGTTTGGGACTGGTATTTGGGACAACTGGGACAGTTGGAACATACAAAAAATTGAAAAAATCAGTCATTTATCATTTTTTACATAATTGACCCAAGTTTCTCTATCGTTGAAATGAAAGTTATATTCATACTAAGATACTACTATACTAAGTACATAATATCTTGGTTGTGTTTGTTTGCAGTGGTTAAGTGTTCCCACTTCCCTATCCCAAAACCTATGATAGGATAAAGACAGTGGCACTGGCAGTTGCAACGCAGCAAGTGCCACTATGTAACAGGCTGTGAGACAAAAACACTAAACTGCTGCTCAAAAACACAATCATTTGAGCCCCATTTGTCTCTGTCACTTATGTCCCAAATGTCCCTGTCCTATTTTAATTTTACAGTTCCATTTTTCTCTGTCTCATTCGTCCCAATTGTCTCATTTGTCCCAATTGTCCCAGTCCGCATTCACTTATTTGAGTCCCATTTGTTCCATTTTCTCTGTCCCATTCGTCCCTATCCCAATCTAATTTTTCTTGAATTTGGGACAATTGTGACAGTGACACCCCCTCCCCTTATTCCAAATCTTAAATTCGAATCACGGTAGATTTGTCAAGAAAAAAAACCTATAAGAAAATTACTCAAAGAGATTTCGAATTCACCAATGTAAGTTTCGCAATGCACGTTATAGGCGCAAAAATTCAGTATTTCAGCAGAAATTGACCCTAGTAATCGTCACATCCAGCAAGTGGTACTTTTATTCGAAAAATTCATCACCGCCCACACACCTACACGAGATAGGAAAGTGACCAATCAGCGATAAGGAAATGATCACGTGATAAAATGTAACCAAAGATCGATGAGAGAAATGGTCACGTGACTTCTGTAAAATATGTTTGATGTGTATCATTAAAAACATCAGCTTACGCTGAGTTATGCGGACATTTGTGGGAAAATTGTGCTCTTTTTTCCTTCACGGCGCGAATAATGGATCAAATATTATAATATCGCGTAAACATGTCCGTTAAATAACATATTATATTGAGAAATATGTAAGATCTATAAAGTTATATAGTTATATATGTGACACAATGACACATAATTCTCATACCGTGCTTTACGGTACGAAGTTCAAATCGAATAACCACAAAGATTACAAATTCTCAAGAAATGAGATCCTGGGGAGAGGCAACATGACATTTTAAGTGAAGAGATTGAATAACATTACAGAATACAGTTGTTTCACATGTTCTAAGATGAAATGATTCAATTAAAAATTTTTGTTAAGCTTCATTTTTTCACAATGTGAAGCGGTATGTTTTGGTCAGAGATCAACAGGTGCATGTTCTTTGTATCTTCGTTTATTAACCAGCACAGTCGTTAACAGCACAGTCGTTAACAGCACAGTTCGTTAACAGCACAGTTCGTCATTTCACATACTAAAGTCCATGACACGCGTGCAAGATGTAAGCAGACTTCTTCCCTGCTTCCACTGGTACAACTGCTACTGCAGGCAGCATCAAGCTACAACTTGCAGACGGGGTGATAAGCTTCAGGATTGGATGACGACATTATCAGGAGTTAGAGTGGTGAGTTGATGACGTCATTATCAGGATTAAAGTGGTGAGTTGATGACGTCATCATCAGGATTAAAGTGGTGAGTTGATGGCGTCATCATCAGGATTAAAGTGGTGATTTGATGGCATCATTTTCAGGACTAATAACTGAATTTTGAGCTTTATCGCGACTAAGCAACAATAATGATGAATTTCTAAGATTTTAAGCTGATTTTCAGCAAATTTAACTGCCAAACTAAGTGATTTACTGATTTAAAGGTGGAGTTGACTGCAGATTTCTTATCATAATCTACACAAAAGTACTGCAGAAAGAAATCATGGTTCCCTATAGCCATACAACATTCCTTGCTATGTGATCAATGATCAGTCATAATTCTGTCGGCAATCTTGACTGATAAAATCTGGAACAACAGAAAATTCTTTCATTTCATATTTTCTGTCAAGGTTGGCACGAGTGCGTTGACTGCAGGCATGGTAATACTAATTAGATTTTATGTGTCCAGACTGCTGTAAATATAAAATATTATTCATATTTCAATGAATTTCCTGGCAAAAGTCCAGCTATCTTGGGGCTGCTCCACACACGCACATATTTTAATAATACTGGCCGTGTTTCATGGAATTCTACAAACATGTTGATATTTTCTGATACGCACTACCTGGCAGATTTCCATAACGTTAACTACGCCGTGTAATAATGATCTATTGAAACATAAGCGAATCTTTTAAAACTACAGCAGGAACGGAGAATGAATCTGAATTCAGGAAAGTTCATCAAAGATGTTCAATACTCCTCGACTAAAGACATCATAGAGTCTGCTAATGTTACAACAAATGAGGATGATTTTTGGACATAGAATTATTTTATCTGTCACATGAAGTGTCTTCCATGCAACTGCAACGTCTAATATTAAATTTTTTGCATATTCATTTCCGCAGAAACTAATGGAATCAGATTTTTTGATGTTTGAGCCACTTTGGCTCAACAGTTGCGTCAAATGGACTCCAAAACTTTTGGAGGCCTGAATCAACAATCCGAATCCATAAGTTTCTGCAGAATTTGCCCTCATAACCCCAATAACAAGTTATTAGAAGTTGAGTGGAGAACACTCAACACTAGATGAATTAAGTTTTGAGATACTGCATGGCCATTTAACCCACTTACATGCATAACCACTTACATACCACAATAGCTTCAAGTGGTTTACTACGAGTCTTCCATGTGGAATGAAGTCTAAATCCTACAAGGAAAGTAGACAGTTAGAGGTAGATAACATAACATTCCTGAGCGTGATAATTACCTCATTTTCATGTGTCTGACCTGCATATGTCGTAAATACTCAAATATTAAAGTATTCTAATCCTCCTTTGAGATTGTCTTCATGAACAACAGCTCTGACGTCACTCTTAATTGTAATTTATATCTCAAACTTAAAAAGCTTTAGACTCCGCTTAAGAGCGTTGAGATATCTTATATTAAACTACATATTACATTACTGTGAGACTGTGCATCATTTCACTGTAAAATGTGGTGCGAGAATACGATGGTAGCTGACGTCACTATCACAGCTTAGACTTTGCAGACAATGACGTTAGCCACCAAGTCTCCAAGTGGAATGGTCTACGAGTCTGTCTGCAGTTAGGAGACGCTCAAATCTCATATCTGAGATTACTCTACGGCATTTCATGGCAGAGTCCGCTTTAAAATAGCGTATTTCTGAATATTTACTGATATAAAATACAGTATTTCGAAATATTATGTCTGTATTCGGCTAACATTTGCATAATTACAATATCATGAATTGCTATGAGTCTAGATTTGATCGAAAATGGCATCGAACTTCTTGAATCTTTCTTATTCAGAAAATAATATGAAACCACAATCGAACATCCATCAAAATAACATCTTGGAAAAAGAGTACTGATTAACTTGCAAGAGATATAATATATCTTACTATGTTTGGCACCTCTTCACCTTTTCCATGATTTTGTGGATCTGCACAGTGGCGTCCTGTAGGTGCGTCTCTTTGATGAAGTCGCCACGCACCTGGTGAAAGTGGGTTAGTTCTGCGCAAATTGCAAATCACTAATTGTAATATTCACAACCAGTGCACAAACTATACAAGATAACAGGTAAAGAAACGCATAAATAGAAACCTTACGATCGACATCCAATTGAAATTCCAGCGCAATTAAAAACTCTGCTCAACGGATGTAGGTACCTTTGTGCCGATTACAATAACTACAAAGTTGTAAACTAAACGTTTCACTCAGATTCCTTTCTCATTTAATGTCACTGCGCTCCATTTGAAATTTACTTTGTTGTGTCCTGTGACAGTGTGACACTAGCTTTGTCCGTTAAATGACCTCATTACATCAAAAGTTTCAGGTTTCCACATAGTATATGATTACTAATCAGGTTAGAAATCTGAAGAGAAACACACGCCTCAAATGCATACCGTACTCCATTATTAGGATTATGGAGACAGTATTGGTTAGGAGTCTAGAATGTACGGCATAACCCACAATGATATCACCCAACTCAGTGCAGATAAGACTTTAAAAGCCCCTTATTAGGGGCACATTCTCACTATCAGGCCACTTTGTGAACTGGTAATTATCTGTTCTGCAGTTCTGCAGGCCAAGTTCTCAAGTTCTGAAGGGTGCAAGTCGCACTATTCAGGTTTCAGGTAGCAAGATAAACCGGTACTATGAACTTATAAATACGCCATTTAATCAGTCGAATCACTATATAATTATGGGGGCGCTCAGTCCAATGAGTTGACGTATTGTGCGAGTGTAGCAACCGTGCTCATCAATATTATACGGAAATTGCAAACCTTAACAACCATCTTACAACCTGTATCAACATAATTGTTAATTGTGTTAGGCAAATGATTACATGCTCGAACAGCTGAATGCACAAACTACAAAGGCATCCGACTCCCATCCCATTACCAATACATACTTACATAATATCATACACTCAACTAGAGTTTGTTGTATTGTATTCTGAACTTGATGGTGCGAGTGTGGCATTTAGAATCTCCTATCACAAAGTTAAATCAGTAATCACTTGAGTCACAGGAATGTTTCAATTATACCAATAATCATGGGGCGCGAGATTATAAAATCATATGGATTATTCGTCCAACTCTTTGAACCTGTGCCAAGCATGCAGCATTGCACACCCCTCATATGATACTCGTTACCTGGGCAACTATACATAATGTACGGTGCTTTGTAGAGTTGGGCGTATGTATATAAATATATATATAGGATATCACATCTCCACGTATTATACATGACAACTCAGTAGCTGACAACGTATCCTCATAAAATCTCGGGAAGGTATAATCTACGGACAGCAAAAAGACGTGTCAAATCACGTATAGAACATAACAAGACACTAATCTTTGACAATAATGTGGTAATATCCTCCGATCATGATGCTCGCTTATCTCCCAACTTATAATGTAACGGAAACAACTCCGAACAGTTTGGCATATTATGGTTAAACCGGCTTGGAAAGATTAATATGCTGACGAGAGGATGACGTCATTATCATAGATCAGACTGGCGAACTGAGGTGTTCAGACCGCGTATTTTAGGTGTAAGGCCCATCTCAGTAGAGCAGGCCTGTTGAGGTGGTGTTGTCATCCTGACGTCAAGCTTTATTTCTGGTAACAATTAAACCGATTTATCGGTGTTTATGTCAAGCAGCTACACACTCCCCATTCTAAACCAATGACACAGGTTAGTCTACTGCTCCTACACACGTGTGTAATGGAAGGAGATGCTCTTCACACTCTCACACCACTCAAAGTAGCGGGTATTTTCTCACACGGAAAAGCACTAAACGACGCCCTATCCCTTATGTGGGTTGTGAGCACAGATCCCTGCAGGACAAGAGTGAGAGTGTCCACTGGACACATGATCCACTCTCTCCGGTTTACTCAAGGTACAGAACATTGACATTGGTCATTGGCTTGGTTATAAATAAATGTCTATGCGTCAAATTTACATCTAAATCTAGATATTCGAATAATGTAAACGATAACTATACTCGCAGTAATGGCTCAAACAAGCCCTCAGTTTACTCAGGTAACGTAGCTTAGTTTCAGGGTGGTTACTTTAAGACCGGATGTTACAATTATCTAAATGCACCAGCCAAGCTAGTGCCCCACACGGCACAGACAGTGTTGAGCAGGCACACACCTGCCACACGCAACGGAAAACAGGAGGAAATGTCCGGTAATCCTTGACCGGACACGTAAATCAGGTTCGGAGTTTAACGATGTGTCGATTTAATCCATAAGATGGACCCATAGTATGCTTAGTAGTGTTGGCAGGCATAACAATACGGCAATAAGCGGAGTGCGCAGTGCAACATTGACCAGAGAAGTGTAGCCAATACTCAAAGGTACGGCAACAAGCTATCACACAAGTCTCTGATGTGTTACTCAGACAGAAAGACAGACAGACAGACAGAAAGACAGATAGACAAACTGACAGACAAACTGACAGACCGACAGAAAAACAGACAAACTGACAGACAGACGAACTGACAGACCGACAGAAAAACAGACAAACTGACAGACAGACAAACTGACAGACAGGACCCCCACGCACGAGGGAAGCAGCGACGTAGCGGCTCTGTTCTGCGAGGAGGTTGAAGGAGTAGAGTTGCACGTCAGAGGGGTTCTCAGGGAACGAGATGGAAACTGTCACTATCTCTCCGTCAAACGACTGGTAGGATATCTTAGGCCAGCCCGACGGTAACGGCGACTGAGGGAAGCGTCACTTAGCATGGGGTGAGGGAAGAGTCACTTAGCACTTAGCATGGGGTGAGGGAAGGGTCACTTAGCACTTAGCATGGGGTGAGAGGACTGAGGAGGGTCACTTATGGGGTGGGGGGGTGGGCATGGGGTTAGGGGACTGAGGGAAGGGTCACTAGCATGGGGTGGGGACTGAGGGGGAAGGGCTCAGCATGGGGAAAATAACTGAAAAGGGTAACATGGGGTGAGGGACTGAGGGGAGGGTCACTTAGCATGGGGTGAGGGACTGAGGGAAGGGTCACTTAGCATGGGGTGAGGGACTGAGGGAAGGGTCACTTAGCATGGGGTGAGGGACTGAGGGAAGGGTCACTTAGCATGGGGTGAGGGACTGAGGGAAGGGTCCCCATGAGGGACTGAGGGAAGGGTCACTTAGCATGGGGTTACAGGGGACTGAGGGGACTGGGGAAGGTCACTTAGCATGGGGTGAGGGGACTGAGGGAAGGGTCACTTAGCATGGGGTGAGGGGACTGAGGGAGGGTCACTTAGCATGGGGTGAGGGGACTGAGGGAAGGGTCACTTAGCATGGGGTGTGAGGGAAGGGTCACTTAGCATGGGGTGAGGGACTGAGGGAAGGGTCACTTAGCATGGGGTGAGGGACTGAGGAAGGGTCACTTAGCATGGGGTGAGGGGACTGAGGGAAGGGTCACTTAGCATGGGGTGAGGGACTGAGGGAAGGGTCACTTAGCATGGGGTGAGGGGACTGAGGGAAGGGTCACTTAGCATGGGGTGAGGGGACTGAGGGAAGGGTCACTTAGCATGGGGTGAGGGGACTGAGGGAAGGGTCACTTAGCATGGGGTGAGGGGACTGAGGGAAGGGTCACTTAGCATGGGGTGAGGGACTGAGGGAAGGGTCACTAGCATGGGGTGAGGGGACTGAGGGAAGGGTCACTTAGCATGGGGTGAGGGAAGGGTCACTTAGCATGGGGTGAGGGGACTGAGGGAAGGGTCACTTAGCATGGGGTGAGGGGACTGAGGGAAGGGTCACTTAGCATGGGGTGAGGGGACTGAGGGAAGGGTCACTTAGCATGGGGTGAGGGGACTGAGGGAAGGGTCACTTAGCATGGGGTGAGGGAAGGGTCACTTAGCATGGGGTGAGGGGACTGCATGGGAAGGGTCACTTAGCATGGGGGTGAGGGACTGAGGAAGGGTCACTTAGCATGGGGTGAGGGACTGAGGGAAGGGTCACTTAGCATGGGGTGAGGGACTGAGGGTCACTTAGCATGGGGTGAGACTGCATTAGCATGGGGTGAGGGGACTGAGGAAGGGTCACTTAGCATGGGGTGAGGGACTGAGGGGTGAAGGGTCACTTAGCATGGGGTGAGGGACTGAGGGAAGGGTCTGCATGGGGTGGGGGACTGAGGGGGTCATAGCATGGGGGTGAGGGGACTGAGGGAAGGGTCACTTAGCATGGGGTGAGGGGACTGAGGGAAGGGTCACTTAGCATGGGGTGAGGGGACTGAGGGAAGGGTCACTTAGCATGGGGTGAGGGAAGGGTCACTTAGCATGGGGTGAGGGGACTGAGGGAAGGGTCACTTAGCATGGGGTGAGGGAAGGGTCACTTAGCATGGGGTGAGGGACTGAGGAAGGGTCACTTAGCATGGGGTGAGGGACTGAGGGAAGGGTCACTTAGCATGGGGTGAGGGGACTGAGGGAAGGGTCACTTAGCATGGGGTGAGGGACTGAGGGAAGGGTCACTTAGCATGGGGTGAGGTACTAGCATGGGGTGAGGGACTGAGGGAAGGGTCACTTAGCATGGGGTGAGGGGACTGAGGGAAGGGTCACTTAGCATGGGGTGAGGGGACTGATGGAAGGGTCACTTAGCATGGGGTGAGGGGGCTGAAGGGTCACTTAGCATGAGGTGAGGGAGATTCAAATTATAATTTGCCATGGAAATCACCTTAGGTATAGTCATATCAATTGAGCTGACGGCTACATGATATCATCATACCCAATCATAGGTAAAGATTGGGGTGATTTACAATCAAAATTACAGACAGCAGCAAACAGCGTCTTAGCAACAAATTGCTGAGTTGAAATGGCATTGATGAGCATTGGCTGGTCATTTGAATAAAAGAGCAAAGATTGGCCAACAATACCATTCCATTTTCATGAAAAATCATTGACATATAAAACATAGAACCTCGCCCGATCTAATTCTGAATCATGATGATTAAATGAAAGCTAGAGCAGTGTTTAAATTTCACAAATATAATCTCAAAATGAATAGAGTATTATCTGAATATGAAGGAGCACCCGAGGTCACATTTGATGAAAAGAATAGAGTCACTTCACGCATGGAGACACTGAGTGTAGTTGCGCCAAGAAATCTTGCAATATGGCTTGAGAGTTGTTCTTATCAAGACATCTAACACAAAAAGTAGATAGAAATGGTGGAGTAAGATCTAAAATCATTCCATATTGTAAGATCTAAAATCATTCCGTATCTACTATTAGCATGTACTACGTAAGATGATATTATAAAGCATTTCCATTATTATGACATGAGCTTGGTGGTGAAGGAAGTGCCTCACCACCACAATTCCATCTCAACACAACCCCAAGACAACCTCAACCCCATATTGCACAGTACTATAGATTGTTGTGGAAGTGCGAACACTACATCATGCTCTTGTGTAAACCACTACTATAGATGGTTGTGAAAGTACGTGTTTCTACTGCCCTGTGGAAGTACGTGTTTCTACTGCTCTTGTGGAAGTACGTGTTTCTACTGCTCTTGTGGAAGTACGTGTTTCTACTGCTCTTGTGGAAGTACGTGTTTCTACTGCTCTTGTGGAAGTACGTGTTTCTACTACTACTGTGTCTCTCGTCAATCACGCGCACTATGTCATGTATAGTTATGTTTGATAACATCTAATCAGGAAGTCACTAGTACGGTACCTATCATTCTATTTTGATATTATCATAAACCTATGTTTAAAATTCCTCGAGGTAATTAAGCTACTTTGCTCAGAGATATTCTTGACATAGAATCTCTTTTTCCAAGAAGCCTTCAATAAAGCTCAATCTCTGTCAGTGATTACAGTTAAGGAATGAAACCTTACAAGATAATTAGTCCCTACTCCCTCAGACGTAAGTTTAACGCTCAAAATTACAAGCGTATGATTTCCTTTTTGTATACAGCACATGACTCCAAGATGAACGATGACATCAGTTCCTCAGTTCATGCCCACTTCACAGGTTTTGAGTGCACATCAAAACTTCAACAACTTACACGACCAACATGTGATAGTCGTTGATAACAGAATGATGATTGGTACATGTTATTCATGGAAAACAAATGTTCTCTTCCGATGAAAGCAGTGTTCTTCGCAGGCTAGATATATATCCTTGATATTTGGAATAAGATGAAATTCGAAGAAAAATATCTAAAAAAATGTATCCTCGGCATGATGATCTGGAATTTTATCGTGATGCGTATAAATTTGTGGATGTATCAGGTTGTAGAAACGGGTAGAAGTAGCATAATATTGTCAGCAAGGACTTAGAAGAGAAATCTTGACATTTTCTCTTATATTAGAATTTATACAGTTTGAACTTTGACGGTTGACCAAGTTGTATACGTAATAAGGTCTGTACAGATGAATTGGTAACTAAATGAACCCGGCTCTGTTCAAGAAAGGAATCAATGAATAAAATATGATTTAGTCAGTCTTTATGCATTTAAATATTGTACAAAAATTGAGGCTCACCTTTCAGATTAGCTATGATTTGTATCTATTTCTATTTTTACTCACAGTCACAATGCACAGTAAACACCAATCAGCTTCGCAAGAACAGAGAAATGCAGGATATGTCGTGATGTCATCTCCACACTGCAGAGACTTGGTGACGTGAAGGGGTTTATTGTCAGGCTCAGTTTTCAGGATGACATGCCAATGAGGTAGAGACTTTAGTCAGAAGATTCTAGTGATCTGCTCATAAATATGTAAATATCTGCACATATCTTAAACGAATGCCACGGCATTGAAATACTTCAGTACGTAAGTAGGTATGAAGGGGAACGTACAATAATTTCTGTAGACCAGTCTAGGAAAATGCTCAATTAGAAAGTCTCGCCAGACATTAAAATTAAAATGGAAGTTTCCTTGATGAGAAATGCCTAAAATTGATGACTGTTACAAGAAAAGCCCTAATACAGACATACCGAATACAGGTTAAAGGTTGCATGTTTTATGATAAGGACGTTGAAGGAGAGGAATGACAGGGATGTGTAGGTAAAAGCCAAAGATAAGAGTGGTGTTACTCGCTCAGCAGTCCAACTAGATAAACAAGTCAGTCTACATATCATGTTTCCTTTACAGCTCCCTTTTATCAGTAATGCGAGCAATATTCCAAATATATAGTGTAGTGTTTTGCAAGAGTGAAAATGGTACGAAAATTTCAATGTTTTTTAATACATTTTGAATCTCTCTAGCCCAGTATTTTCAAAGCCAAAGAGTGATAAGAGTAAAGCAAACTGCAGGAGCTGTGTAGTTGTTCAGATAAGGACGGAAGAATTCTCATTCATTATTCAACTGAATAATAAAACATCAATTCTTCGTACATTTTGTACATGAATAAATTTAGCTGTCTTTGAAAATCCAGACAACGTATATACAAATTGAAGACAATACCCAGAAATAAGTTATAAGCACACAGGTAGAGCCCCTAGCAACCTAATCAGGGGAGGAACAGACAACTAAGTGCATTACACAGGTCCTCAAGGTAAAATATACCTTTGTCGTCACCATAACATTATGTCATATGCATGGAAATGAACATGAAATGTATATCTAGAATATTAAGTAATATTATAGGACATAATTACAATCATTATGAATGCGGCATATCAATGGAATAGAGTATTTAGTATACCAGCATGACGAAGACAGGTCACAGAGCAGTGGGAGGCATTTGTGTGTACAGGATTTGTGATATGCCTCATTGCTTTAAATGCGTTTATCAAATTTGATAATTTAATTTCGTACAGACAGTTTAAAATTATTCAATGCTAGTTCACTGCTAGGTATACTTCAAACAGCCTAATGTGAATATCATCAATGATTTGGGTGCACAGTAACTTGTGAAATGTGGATCTTATCGAATTGATCTTATCATTATGGAATTCACTGTCAGTGATGAGAGTCTCGATGAGCCATCTTTATGCCTCGCTGCGACATTTGGTCAAAAATGAACACTAATTAACGACATTTTACTGCATTGTCTCAATCCAGGATTCTAACAGGTTGACAATACCAGAAAATTTATAATTTAATGCTCTATTGATTAAAACTACTTGTTAAATGACAACACTGGCAGTCAAGGTAATCCAATGCTTATTTTGAGTAGGTTGCTCACCACATAACACGTTTTTTAAATCTAGAAATGAACATTCAAATACTAAAGTATTAAAATCGGGCAGTGATTTTGATAATAATAATGAGTTCTCCGTTAAAAGCAACATTCCACTGAAGTAGAACCTCTAGTACTTGACAGGAATGTAGATGAGCTCAGGGACTGTCATTCTCATAACTAGGGTGTGTCATATAGTATGTGATGGGAAGGGTTCTAGAGAATAGGGCACATGCTAAAGCTGGGGTTAGATGAGTACAACATGGCGTATCAACTTACACATCCTTTGTTTTGGTGATCTCTGAGGCTAAAATATGCAATTCAGTATTTTAGAGTTCTTCGTGTGAATCATGAATTAAAATGTAGCCAAATTGTAAGTGTAAATCTTAATCGGTCACTTTTTCATTATGACTTCGCTATTCTCCATCACTGATGGAAATGAGTTGAAATATGAAGCTGGAAACCTGTTATTGTACAGTGTCACCATACAATTCTCTTCCAAAATATACTACTGTATACATACTGTGTATTGAAATACTGGAGTGTATAGTGCCTCCAATCCCACAAAGTTAGCAGCATCAGCAGCTAACTCGGACAGTAACTCCTCAGGATCATCTGTATTTAATAAGGTGATGAGGGTGATGTCAGAGACAAGGTTTGTACCGGTCAACTGATCACGTAGAACGATCTATTCTCCGTACGAACATGGCTTTGTGATAGAATGGAGAGAATTATACAGTGATCGTTAGAAGAGTGCACGTTTCATCAGATATATCTTAATATGCCTATGATCTAAGTTAATGTTGTATCTTGACAACAATTACTATTTAGAGTTTTAAACAAATCCGGTGCTTGGATGATGATAATAATATGCAGTCATCATGTTTCCTTTTAAAATAATATCACAACTTTCCACTTGATTTTTGAATGATTGCCAATGGTATGATCAGCTTCCCTGGCTATCTGGTCAACTAGATGGTCTCTGATGGAGTGTAGATATCTGCTAACATTTACAAGTAACCATGGATGCATGCCTGTCTGTTCTGTAACAGTTCTACAGGACTGTCACGTTTGAGTTTTGTCTTATCCCCTGGATATGTTTTGTACGGTGTTTGTCGGTTTGACAGTACTAACGATCCTGTTCGTGCTATGCACATACCAGTCTTTGAATTCTCGTTACTTGTGTACATGTGTTTGACACCAAAGGTTAATCCTCTGTCTTTTGTAACGCCTCGGATGGGAAGCACTCCACCAATCAGCGCCTCGGATGGGAAGCACTCCACCAATCAGCGCCTCGGATGGGGAAGCACTCCACCAATCAGCGCCTCGGATGGGAAGCACTCCACCAATCAGCGCCTCGGATGGGAAGCACTCCACCAATCAGCGCCTCGGATGGGAAGCACTCCACCAATCAGCGCCTCGGATGGAAGCACTCCACCAATCAGCGCCTCGGATGGGAAGCACTCCACCAATCAGCGCCTCGGATGGGGAGCACTCCACCAATCAGCGCCTCGGATGGGAAGCACTCCACCAATCAGCGCCTCGGATGGGAAGCACTCCACCAATCAGCGCCTCGGATGGGAAGCACTCCACCAATCAGCGCCTCGGATGGGAAGCACTCCACCAATCAGCGCCTCGGATGGGAAGCACTCCACCAATCAGCGCCTCGGATGGGAAGCACTCCACCAATCAGCGCCCACTCGGATGGGAAGCACTCCACCAATCAGCGCCTCGGATGGGAAGCACTCCACCAATCAGCGCCTCGGATGGGAAGCACTCCACCAATCAGCGCCTCGGATGGGAAGCACTCCACCAATCAGCGCCTCGGATGGGAAGCACTCCACCAATCAGCGCCTCGGATGGGAAGCACTCCACCAATCAGCGCCTCGGATGGGAAGCACTCCACCAATCAGCGCCTCGGATGGGAAGCACTCCACCAATCAGCGCCTCGGATGGGAAGCACTCCACCAATCAGCGCCTCGGATGGGAAGCACTCCACCAATCAGCGCCTCGGATGGGAAGCACTCCACCAATCAGCGCCTCGGATGGGAAGCACTCCACCAATCAGCGCCTCGGATGGGAAGCACTCCACCAATCAGCGCCTCGGATGGGAAGCACTCCACCAATCAGCGCCTCGGATGGGAAGCACTCCACCAATCAGCGCCTCGGATGGGAAGCACTCCACCAATCAGCGCCTCGGATGGGAAGCACTCCACCAATCAGCGCCTCGGATGGGAAGCACTCCACCAATCAGCGCCTCGGATGGGAAGCACTCCACCAATCAGCGCCTCGGATGGGAAGCACTCCACCAATCAGCGCCTCGGATGGGAAGCACTCCACCAATCAGCGCCTCGGATGGGAAGCACTCCACCAATCAGCGCCTCGGATGGGAAGCACTCCACCAATCAGCGCCTCGGATGGGAAGCACTCCACCAATCAGCGCCTCGGATGGGAAGCACTCCACCAATCAGCGCCTCGGATGGGAAGCACTCCACCAATCAGCGCCTCGGATGGGAAGCACTCCACCAATCAGCGCCTCGGATGGGAAGCACTCCACCAATCAGCGCCTCGGATGGGAAGCACTCCACCAATCAGCGCCTCGGATGGGAAGCACTCCACCAATCAGCGCCTCGGATGGGAAGCACTCCACCAATCAGCGCCTCGGATGGGAAGCACTCCACCAATCAGCGCCTCGGATGGGAAGCACTCCACCAATCAGCGCCTCGGATGGGAAGCACTCCACCAATCAGCGCCTCGGATGGGAAGCACTCCACCAATCAGCGCCTCGGATGGGAAGCACTCCACCAATCAGCGCCTCGGATGGGAAGCACTCCACCAATCAGCGCCTCGGATGGGAAGCACTCCACCAATCAGCGCCTCGGATGGGAAGCACTCCACCAATCAGCGCCTCGGATGGGAAGCACTCACCAATCAGCGCCTCGGATGGGAAGCACTCCACCAATCAGCGCCTCGGATGGGAAGCACTCCACCAATCAGCGCCTCGGATGGGAAGCACTCCACCAATCAGCGCCTCGGATGGGAAGCACTCCACCAATCAGCGCCTCGGATGGGAAGCACTCCACCAATCAGCGCCTCGGATGGGAAGCACTCCACCAATCAGCGCCTCGGATGGGAAGCACTCCACCAATCAGCGCCTCGGATGGGAAGCACTCCACCAATCAGCGCCTCGGATGGGAAGCACTCCACCAATCAGCGCCTCGGATGGGAAGCACTCCACCAATCAGCGCCTCGGATGGGAAGCACTCCACCAATCAGCGCCTCGGATGGGAAGCACTCCACCAATCAGCGCCTCGGATGGGAAGCACTCCACCAATCAGCGCCTCGGATGGGAAGCACTCCACCAATCAGCGCCTCGGATGGGAAGCACTCCACCAATCAGCGCCTCGGATGGGAAGCACTCCACCAATCAGCGCCTCGGATGGGAAGCACTCCACCAATCAGCGCCTCGGATGGGAAGCACTCCACCAATCAGCGCCTCGGATGGGAAGCACTCCACCAATCAGCGCCTCGGATGGGAAGCACTCCACCAATCAGCGCCTCGGATGGGAAGCACTCCACCAATCAGCGCCTCGGATGGGAAGCACTCCACCAATCAGCGCCTCGGATGGGAAGCACTCCACCAATCAGCGCCTCGGATGGGAAGCACTCCACCAATCAGCGCCTCGGATGGGAAGCACTCCACCAATCAGCGCCTCGGATGGGAAGCACTCCACCAATCAGCGCCTCGGATGGGAAGCACTCCACCAATCAGCGCCTCGGATGGGAAGCACTCCCACCAATCAGCACTCCACCAATCAGCGCCTCGGATGGGAAGCACTCCACCAATCAGCGCCTCGGATGGGAAGCACTCCACCAATCAGCGCCTCGGATGGGAAGCACTCCACCAATCAGCGCCTCGGATGGGAAGCACTCCACCAATCAGCGCCTCGGATGGGAAGCACTCCACCAATCAGCGCCTCGGATGGGAAGCACTCCACCAATCAGCGCCTCGGATGGGAAGCACTCCACCAATCAGCGCCTCGGATGGGAAGCACTCCACCAATCAGCGCCTCGGATGGGAAGCACTCCACCAATCAGCGCCTCGGATGGGAAGCACTCCACCAATCAGCGCCTCGGATGGGAAGCACTCCACCAATCAGCGCCTCGGATGGGAAGCACTCCACCAATCAGCGCCTCGGATGGGAAGCACTCCACCAATCAGCGCCTCGGATGGGAAGCACTCCACCAATCAGCGCCTCGGATGGGAAGCACTCCACCAATCAGCGCCTCGGATGGGAAGCACTCCACCAATCAGCGCCTCGGATGGGAAGCACTCCACCAATCAGCGCCTCGGATGGGAAGCACTCCACCAATCAGCGCCTCGGATGGGAAGCACTCCACCAATCAGCGCCTCGGATGGGAAGCACTCAGCGCCTCGGATGGGAAGCACTCCACCAATCAGCGCCTCGGATGGGAAGCACTCCACCAATCAGCGCCTCGGATGGGAAGCACTCCACCAATCAGCGCCTCGGATGGGAAGCACTCCACCAATCAGCGCCTCGGATGGGAAGCACTCCACCAATCAGCGCCTCGGATGGGAAGCACTCCACCAATCAGCGCCTCGGATGGGAAGCACTCCACCAATCAGCGCCTCGGATGGGAAGCACTCCACCAATCAGCGCCTCGGATGGGAAGCACTCCACCAATCAGCGCCTCGGATGGGAAGCACTCCACCAATCAGCGCCTCGGATGGGAAGCACTCCACCAATCAGCGCCTCGGATGGGAAGCACTCCACCAATCAGCGCCTCGGATGGGAAGCACTCCACCAATCAGCGCCTCGGATGGGAAGCACGTGATATGGGCTAGCCAATGGGAGCGCATTGAGGCGCGTGAGGCTCGCGTCAGAAAGTTGGTGGGGAGGGGAGTTAGGGAGCGTGAGGTAAGTAAGTGAGGGTATGCGAGGATTACGTCTGCATAAATGCAGTGCGATGTATAATGCATATCACATATTATGCAGAATACTCCCCCTGATAATCCAGCGACACTTTAGAGGACAGCTTTAACCCTGCACACTCACGCCGACTTCAAAGGTTTAGCATATTTTCGGGAAAGCCTCAACACTTCGGAGTCACAAATATGTTGGCAGAAATCACGAACACGGGATTATTCCAGGAATTGGGGCACTGATTTGTATGTCATCGTGTAAACCAAGCCAAATATGCAACCGAATGCCGAAAAATAATTAAAATTTGAACTGAGGTCGGTGAAAAACCTCCGCCAAGTCGTGAGGAACCAAATATTTCGAAAAGCTCAAATGATATGAAAATTTAAGATCATTGTTCATTTTCTGTAGCATAGAACGTTGAGACGAGCTGAGAACGGATAAAGTATCGCTAGGGTTCTAGCAAATTCTTGCGAGCTGGCCAATAGGCAGTATACTTGACTGCCTCCCCTAGTCTGCCTTAGGGAGGAAGCCATAGAGGATGTGTTGACTACAGGGCGAATTATCTTATCAGAGCGCCAGCTCTCAGGGATTGGAACAATAGGTGAATGAGAGTGACGTCATTATCAGGGCGTAACATGGCGTACTAGTGAGGAGGCTGTTGTAAGAGCACAGGGGTAGGAAGTGCCGAGTGTCCGTGCAACCATACATGTGTATCCTGAGTCAGCGAGCCATTGCTCAGAGCTTACACTTCACAGCAAGTGCATGGACCAGCAACCATACATGTCAAGTGCCTACACACGCAGTGACTTCATCAACTGGAGACTTAGAGCTATGACAATGACGTCACTTTAAACTTCCTACTTCTCTAGAGATAGCATTTTCATGCGGACACACTGTTCCAGACAGACTTATCACTTGGACCCACATTCACACAAAGTGCTGAACCACTGCAAGGAAGTGCCGAGTGTAATCTTAGGATAGGGAGTGTGTGTAAAGAATGGTCGGAAACTCCGACACACACTCTATATGATGTGTGAAGTACAATGTACATGGTTAATGTACATTGTACACTTTACACTGTACAATGTACATTATACAGGAAGGCTACTAGAACTGTTGAAGTTCGGAACAAAGGTAACATAACGTCATCCTACCCACTTTATGTAGGAGTTTTTTTGTAAGTGTTTTGTACATCATTCATTTGCTAATGAATCTGAGGAGCTGTGAATAGGTAGACGTACTGTAATTAATTAAAGAGCTAAGTTGCTATAATGCAATTTCAGAAGAATAAAACGTTTCCTTCATTTCCACTTCAAGTGGAAAACTTGGTGTCCAATAACACTAATTGAGAAGCGCGTTATTCATGACGACACATATACCTTAGTGGTAGAAATTATGATGCGTACTAATTATGATTATTTTTGCAAAATGATCATAATTAGTACGCATCATAAATTCTACACATCATAATTTCTACAGATCATAATTTATACTTTCTCAAAATTCGACCATTATTTAGACTTTTAGAAAACATGTTGAAACAACCAGGATGACCATGTTGCCCAAAAATTATGGTTGGCTTCAAGGGGCGGGGGTAAGGCAAACTTTGGCAAACTTTGGCAAACTTTGGCAAACTTTGGCAAACACTTTTTTTGGCAAACTCCTAAATTTAGGGATTAATTTGCCAAAATTTGCCAAAGTTTGCCAAAAATTACATGACTTCTCAAACCATTTGTAAGAATTTTTCACTTGAATAAGTGTCAGATGGTAATCCAATGTATTATCTATAGACTTATCAACATTCAGAGAAACGAAAAAGGCATCAGTTAGTCATTGAGTAAAGGATCGAGGTGATCTATATTGGTATAAAAAGATTAATTTTAAACCAGGAATGCAATATATAGGCTGATAGGGGTGGGTTATGGGTGGAAACGGGTGAGTCATGAGTCGAAAAGGATGGGTTATGAGTGGAAAAAGATGGGTTATGAGTGTAAAGGGGTGGGTCATAAGTGGAAAAAGGAGAGGTTATGAGTGGAAAGGGGTGGGTTATGAGTGGAACACGATGGGTTGTGAGTGAAGGGGTGCGTAATGAGTGGAAAGGAGTGGGATATAAGTGGAAAGGGGTGGGATATGTGTTGATTGGGCTAGGTTACGAATGAAAAGGGGTGGGTAATGAGTGGAAAGGAGTGGGTTATAAGTGGAAAGGGGTGGGTTATGAGTGGAAAGCGATGGGTTATGGGTTGATTGAGGTGGGTAAGAAGTTGGTAGGGGTGGGTAATGCGTTGCTTGGGGTGGGTTTGAGTTGATCAGGGTGGGTTATGAGTTGATTGGGATGGGTTATGAGTTGATTGGGATGTGTTAGAAGTGTATAGGGGTGGATTATCAGTGGAAAGGTATGGGTTATAGTAAGCCTAACATATACCCTAAGTAAGCCTATCACACTCCTAGAAGTGAGCCTATCATACTCCTACGTAAGGTCGTAAGCCTATCACACTCCTAAGTGTCAGCCTATCACACCCTAATTAAGCTTATCTTACTCCTTAGTTAGTCTATCACACCCTAAGTAAGCCTATCACACTCCTAAGTGAACCTATCACACTCCTAAGTAAGCCTTTCACACTCCTAAGTAAGCCCTATCACACTCCTTTGTTACCCTATCGCACTCCTAAGAAAGTTTACTGCCTAGCACACCCCTAAAGCCCTTATCAAGTTAATTGAAAATCCTAAGATAGCATATCATACTCCTGATAAGCCTATCACTCTCCTGAGTGAGCCTCACCATCCTAAGTGAGCCAATCACACCCTAAGTTAGCCTATCACACCCCTAAGTAAGCCTATCACACTCCTAAGTGAGACCATCACACTCCTAAGTTGGCCTATCACACCTCTAAGTAAGACTATCACACTCCCTGAGTAAGCCTATCACACTCCTGAATAAGCCTATCACTCTCCTAAGTAAACATATCATACCCCGGAGTAATTCTATCGCACTCGTATGTGAGCCCATCACACTCCTCAGTGAGCCTATCACACTCCTTAGTTGACTTATGACACCCTAAGTAAGCCTATCATACCCATTATTGGGGTTATTACACTTGTTATTTAGCCTATCACACCCC
>WFMF01000886.1:0-30155 GCA_011033025.1 Beroe forskalii | reverse complement strand
AAGGCAGTCACATGGGAAAAAGTTTTTAAGCCTTATTTTTGGTCCTTGTGGACAATTATAGATAAGAAGTCCATTTTTAGGCCCAAAAAATGGGGTTTTAAAAAGGCTGTAAATCGTGAAAATGGCCAAAATTCAAAATTCTGAAAGCAGCATTTTCTTAGTTGGATCAAACTGTACTGACCTGCAAAATTTCATGAGTTAACTAGTAACTTTACTAGGAGGACCCCCCCCCCCCGAGATACTGATTAAAATTCAGAAAATACTCTGATTCAATTGGACTAGCGGAAAACTCTGTGTATAAATGCATCATCATTTGGTTCTAAAACACTTTCTGGAAGGCAGTCACATGGGAAAAAGCAGTTTTAAGCCTTATTTTTGGTCCTTGTGGACAATTATAGACAAAAAAGTCCATTTTTAGGCCAAAATTGGGGTTTTTAAGAGGCTGTAAATCGTGAAAATGGCCGATATTCAAAATTCTGAAAGCAGCATTTTCTTAGTTGGATCAAACTGTACTGACCTGCAAAATTTCATGAGTTAACTAGTAACTTTACTAGGAGGACCCCCCCCCTGAGATACTGATTAAAATTCAGAAAATACTCTGACACAATTGGACTTGGGAAAACTCTGTGTATAAATGCATCATCATTTGGTTCTAATACACTCTCTGGAAGGCAGTCACATGGGAAAAAGCAGTTTTAAGCCTTATTTTTGGTCCTTGTGGACAATTATAGACAAACAAGTCCATTTTTAGGCAAAAAATGGGGTTTTAAATGGCTGTAAATCGTGAAAATGGCCGAAATTCAAAATTCTGAAAGCAGCATTTTCTTAGTTGGATCAAACTGTACTGACCTGCAAAATTTCATGAGTTAACTAGTAACCTTGATAAGAGGACCCCCCCCCCCCAAGATACTGATTAAAATTCAGAAATAACTCTGTCATAGTGTGTCAGAGGATTTTCTCGAATTTAGGCCATTTTCACGATTTACAGCCTCTTTAAAACCCCATTTTTGGCCTAAAATGGACTTCTTTGTCCACAAGGACCAAAAATAAGGCTTAAAACTGCTTTTTCCCATGTGACTGCCTTCAAGAGAGTGTATTAGAACCACATAATGATGCATTTATACACAGAGTTTTCCCCAAGTCCAATTGTGTCAGAGTATTTTCTGAATTTTAATCCGTATCTAGTACTAGTTATCAGTACTAGTTATCTCATGAAAGTTTGCACGCCAGTACAGTTTGATCCAACTAAGAAACTCCTGCTTTCAGAATTACGAATTTTGGCCTGCTATATCTTCCGTAGGTCTTCCATGAATGGCGTACTAAGTTTCAGCTCTATCAGTCGAAGCGCAGCCCTTTTGGGTTTTACTTGCCTCAGAAATGAAGTGTTACGGATCACTGTTTTAACAGGTAAAGATAGGGTTTTTTGGATTTTACAGGAAAACAAAGGACAACTTTGGTGAATATCATTGGTGAATATCAATGGTTCAGTGGTTTCAGGCGCGTAATTTATGACCAGATACACCTCTATTTCACCTCTCTCGAGACCTCTATATCGAATAAGGGTCGAAAAAGGCAGTTCTCAGGCCAAGAAACGTGACTTTTCACCCCAATAAAGACAAAAAATGGGTGATTTCGGAATTCTGGGGCCTGTTATGTCTTTCGTAGGTCTTCCATGAGTGGCTTGCAAACTGCAAAGTTTCAGCTCTATCAGTCAAAGCGCAGCCCTTTTGCATTTTGGGTGCCTCAGAAATGAAGAGTGTTACGGATCATCGTTTTGTCCTCATGGCCATGGTTGAGATATTGGGCTTACCCAGGGTTTCATTCGACAATGAGTATTGACCTTTGTTTCGCGAGTTGGCCGAACACATGTGCACTGAATGTTATGACAGTTAATGTAGGGCCTAATATAGGGCTCATTATAGAGTAACCGAGTAATTTTGAAGCTAATGCATTGCCAGTATAAACGTACCGCCCTCAAACTGATAGTCGAGCATCCATCTCTCAGCGGTAGAGTTGAATGTCCTCCAGAGTCCACATCGCACCGTGGGTACTGCACAGAGCAGGGACACTCTTTCAGTTTCAGTCCTAGGCTTATGAGCTTATGTTAGGGTTACATAAACCACAATTCGGTGATAATTAGCAATGATTTATTTTTGCCGAGTTTTTCAAAAAATAACTTCATTATCAATATCATAAAAGCCGATATGTTTAGGCCTCGGCTTTAATTCATATTGGGATGTCTGAAATTCTTAAGTATCATGGATTTTTAAAGATTTGAGGCATTTTATCCTTTAACATTTACTCGAAGATCCATTAATCCGTTATCATGTCTGGTATCAAACGGAAGATAAAAGGCACAAAGCAGCATTATTGACTATGGGCATTGTGATGTCACAAGCAGAATAATTAGGGCTCGAGCCTTATTAAACCAAGCTGCTCGATGCTATTGGGGACACCGCGGTATACTCACACTATCGGGGACACTGCACGCAGTGACGTTAACATCCCGACATCCCTTCAGACACTGGGACCCATCACACGATCCCCCGTGACACTGGGGACACCGGGTCTCACAGCGGTCTCCGTACCAGTTAGCACTGCACTCGCACTGGGTGTCTACCTGCGAGAAGTTAGCGTTACACAAAACACAGCTGTCACAAGGACGAATGACAACACCTGAAACTTCTACATGACAACAATTTGATACTGTTCTCACAGTGTGTATGACATGCATCGAATACTTTAGTGTGTCAAAATCACGATTCGCATAATGAATTCGCATATTACTGAATTCACATTTGAATGTAACAGTTGAATGAACCATCACTCAAAACCATTTACCTGTGCTATGAGATCGAATACAACGTCCCGAGACACAAGCTCCACGGACGCCGCACTCTCCATCTGAAATAATGGTGGCAGGGTGAAATGGTGTCAGGGTGAAATGGTGCCAGGGTGAATTAATGGTGTCAGGGTGAAATGGTGTCAGCGTGAAATGGTGTCAGGGTGAAATGGTGTCAGGGTGAATTAATGGTGTCAGCTTGAAATGGTGCCAGGGTGAATTAATGGTGTCAGCGTGAAATGGTGTCAGGGTGAAATAATGGTGTAAGTGTGAAATGGTGTCAGCGTGAATTAATGGTGTCAGGGTGAATTAATGGCGTCAGCGTGAAATAATGGTGTCAGGGTGAATTAATGGTGTCAGGGTGAATTAATGGTGTCAGCGTGAAATGGTGTCAGGGTGAAATAATGGTGTAAGTGTGAAATGGTGTCAGGGTGAAATAATGGTGTCAGCGTGGGATGGTGCCAGCGTGAAATAATGGCGTCAGGGTGAATTAATGGTGTCAGGGTGAATTAATGGTGTCAGCGTGAAATGGTGTCAGGGTGAATTAATGGTGTCAGCGTGAAATGGTGTCAGGGTGAAATAATGGTGTAAGTGTGAAATGGTGTCAGGGTGAAATAATGGTGTCGGCATGAAATGGTGCAGGGTGAAATAATGGTGTAAGTGTGAAATGGTGTCAGCGTGAATTAATGGTGTCAGCGTGAAATAATGGTGTCAGGGTGAATTAATGGTGTCAGGGTGAATAAATGGTGTCAGCGTGAAATGGTGTCAGGGTGAAATAATGGTGTCAGCGTGAAATGGTGCCAGGGTGAAATAATGGCGTCGGTGTGAAATGGTGCAGGGTGAATTTATGGTATCAGTGTGGAATGGTGTCTGCAAGGCGAGGATCACAGCCACGCATGCGCATGGTCAGAGGTGAAGTTAAAATTGACTTAAAATGACAAATTCAGTTGATCAAAAGTATAAAATTGATCAAATTAGACTATATTTATAACCTCTACATTGGTACATTTTATGTAGCAGTCTCTTATCTCCGGCACTCAAGGCTTGTCTCTGACCAATGACGGCATATCTATTGCGAGGGATTATGGTTGGTAACCCGTTCCGACTGAACTGAAAATAGAAAAAATCACAAAATATTTCTTTTGGCCAGAAATTATGCATTCAATTTTTGTGGGGTTATGAGGATCAAGAAACAATATTATAAGGTTCCCTCAGTTTTCACATGCATATTATGCATGCCTATACATACTTATACTCTGCTCACCCTATAATTTAACTATAGGACATCATTTCGATGCATATTGTGCATATTGAACTCGGCTTCGCCTCGTACAATATGCACTAATATGCATCTCAATGCTGTCCTATAGTTATATATTATATAATACGTTCACTCGAAGTCGAATAGTACCTGGTGGGTTCCATAATGCATGATAGACTCAGTGTCATAGGGTTCATCTAGCCATGTCACTCTCGTGGGTAGCTCTCGTAGGAAATTCCGGAAATAATTCAGCTGAAAAGTGAAAAGATGTAAAGAAGATGATAATAGAATTCTATTTTTCAGCAAAAAATGATTTCAGAGAGTGTAATCGAAATTCGAATCACTGATGAAAGTCGAAGAAAATAAGTATATTTAACAAAATTTTAAGTTAAGACAGGAACTGCACTCAGATCCATGTTGTCCCATATAATGCTGACATGTCTGTCCCTGTCCATCCTGGTGGTGGTGTGCCACATGCCCACCGCGTGGAGTAGCTCATGCAGCACGTTCCCCCTCGAGCTGCACCCTCGCCCTACTGCCGCTATCTGAGCCCCTCCCACCCTCCCGATATCCGAGTAACAGTACATCGCATCGTCGATTAGGACAACAAAATCACGAGGCTTCCTAGCCCTCGTCCGACGAGCTGAATCTTCGTATTCCGACATCTCCACGAATCTAACACACGAGTGGAACTCTATCTCCCACATGGCACTTTCCACCCGTTCTCGTAAAACAGCCGATAGTTTGCCCGTGTAGAAGGCAGGTGTCATGGTGTAGGGTATGATGCCACGGTGCCAGTAGTACGAGTGTTGGGCGTGGACTGCTCCCCGCTTACTGCGTCTCAGATTGGATGCTCGTTGGGTTGGGACGGTGCTTATAGGGGGTCTCCGGGAAGTGTTATCATCCGGATGGTCGAGTGTGGGGTCGGGAGATGGGGAATAGAGTAGCGCACCTGAAGTAATGGATATCATAGAGTGTAAGAACAGGATAATTTAATTGTCGAATGCAGGAATGCAGATGAAATTGCATTTTTTTGAAAAATAAATTTTACAAAGGAGCAACTTGTGTAATATTGTGTTCATTTGCACGGAGTAAAACTTTTTTCGTTCTGGCTGAGCCAACTTGATGTTTGATTATTGAATTTTGACTGTTTTTAAATTTTGAACGTATAACCATGCCTGACCTGAAATTAAACATGAACCGCTCCGAGAATGCTGTTTACTCCCGCATTTTGTGCGGCTGTGCCTACATCATAAAGTACGGCTTGACATCGCAGGAACTGTTCCTGCGTCGCGTGCACAAACGACAAGCCAAAAAGCTCCGGAAGAAAGGCGTTAAAATGAATGCTCGTGGCTTCGAGTACGCAGTTGCAGAGAACATTATGCACAACCTCAAAATCCTGCCATCCCCTCTGATACCAGCCACGCTCTACACCAAGCTCCGACAGCTACTTGAAATCTACGGCAACGAACCGAGGTCAGCTTATGTCAGGGGATTATTCAAAGAAGTTAAACCAGCCAACATATTCGTTCTTCAGGCCCTCCTCAAAACCTTGTTTTTGCTTGGGGCATTTGAGAAGGCATGGCAGTGCCAGTGCGGTAAAAAGCTGGATGGTAACTTGTTATCGAACACTATGGTCGCTCTGCCCATCACTTCTTACATCCTAAGAGAACAGTGCCCAAGTTCAGGACACTGGTTTGTTAGCTGGGGCCAACAGGCTTCGGATGTCGAGGTGATCAAGATTTTAATCAAACACTGGAAGGACGTCTATAATTCTTCTTCCATGCCAGCTCTAAAACCTACAAGACTTCCTGCCCGTAAGTGTTTATCCACAACGATGTCAAAACCCGATTCTTCACATTTGAATCACTGAAGTTATGATCACCTTACTTTTCGACTTTTAGTTTCCATGTTTTTGAGTGGATGTTTTCATCATAATCCGTTTTCAGTTCGCACCTGGTATTGTAACCTTACACATGGAACCCACCCCATCAAAGAACCTAATGAAATCCCTGTTATGGGGGTTGATGACATCATTAACAGACCACTCCAGCCCGCCAAATATCCTCATTCAGGTTTCGGTCAAATTTGAATTTATTGTATGCTTCTATTGCTCCTTCATAAACTTTTTGATCCAATTACTATTACTAAACGATGCATCCCCACAACATATCTCCAGTTTTCATGAATTATTATTTCTATATTTCAGACGACTTTGAGATCAGTTTCTACAGCCTTGCTGAGGACAGAGATTCAAACGATAACGATAACAAAAACGGAGAGAGCAGCCTGAATAACCTCGCCTCACTCGACACACTCGATCAACTTTACGTGGACAACATGGAAAACCTTCAATCCCTTAGAGACAGAATGGAACCGCTCAAGAAACGTACGTCCCTACCAGGTCAAACTTTCAGTGTCAATGAAATCGGAGAAGTAAACCGTCTCGAAGATCTGGAACAATCGCATGCTCTTGGGTTCTTACAGTGGGTCATTGAGAGTAAGAAATCGGAGAACATCTGGTCGAACACGAACCAGAAAAGCACCACCACATCCGATGATGAAGATGTCCCGATGGAGGAAGCGGTTGACTGTGATGCCCACCTGCAGACCCTCTCACAGAACATCCTGTCGGGGTGTGGGAGTGGAGAGTACGATTTGTGGGGGGAGTACACCCCACCACCCCCAGACGAACCCGTCGCTTCCCTCACTCACAGCAGTTCTTATTGGTCAGACTACAAGGAAATATCCCGGAGAGACCTGCTCATATCCCGCATCAGGAACATCATTCACCAAACCATCAGGAAGAAGTTAGAGAAGAGAACAAGCTGTGAGAAGATTGAAGTGCCAGAAAGACCGTCAGAGGTCCCAGCTACTGCAGCGTTACCCAGTTCGACTCCGTGTGATTCAAAACTCATCAGTCCACCTCGACCAAAGCTGTCATCTTCAAGGATACTAGACCTGTTGGTCAAGTCAAATCCAATAACTGATATTGTGAAGCTGGAAAAACTGGCGGACAAAATTTTGCCAATTAAGCTGAAAAAATCCCGTTCTGAAAACATGAACAACGAACCAGATGAAGGATATTCGTTTGAAAAACCTCCTCATTTGATAAAAGAGTTTGTTCCCCAAATCGATCACAAAATTGACAGCGTAGCCTTTGACATGCCAGTCATCGCATCACAACTGGATCTGAAACCCATAAAACTCTCCTTGGACCCCTATCTCACATCTCACATCCCGAGAGGCGGCAACTCCGTGCTCCAGTGCAGTTCCCTGACATCTGGGAGGAAAGACTTCGTACCTCCCAGGTACCACGCCCACCAAGGTACCTACCGGGAGTACCCTTATGCGGACAACTGGCTCTCCAACTGTACCTTCTCCCAGGGATCTTACTCCATGGAGGAGGACGCTGTGTACGTGTATTCAGAAATCCCTCCATCTCAACCACCTTCCATCATGGGGTCCGTGTCACCAAGCAACTACACTCAACCCTGCATAACACCCACTACTTATTCTCAACCCTGCATGACACCCACTGACTACACTCAAGCCTCCGTGACACCCACTAACTACGATCAAGCCTCCATGACACCCACTAACTACTCTCAACCCCCCATGACACCCACTAGCTACACAGTCAGTTATACTCCAGCTGTTACTACCAGTCAAGATGTAGTTCATCATGGGGCACCTCCGGGGTTCAATACCCCTCCTAGTGGCATGTACTCAGCAATGAACTCCCCTGCTGCACTTGACTCAGGGTTGCAGGGTGTAAGTCATGCGACAAATGGAGCATTTTGTGCAATACTAAATGGAGCAGTTCCAAACGGATCAGTGGTTCCCACTGGAGCAATTCCAACAGGAACAATGCCAAATGAGACCGTTCATAATGGAGCTTTTCAAAATGGAATTATCCCCACTGTTTCAATTTCAACGGCTGCAATTCCCACTGGTGCCATTCCCGCCGGAGCGATTCCCACTGGGGCTATTCCCTCCGGTGGTATTCTCACGGCTGCTACTCCCACTGGTGCTATTCCCACTGCCGTAATTCCTCAGGAAGTTCCAGTCCCACCAATCCCCCAGGAACTAGCAACAACAACGCCCCCTAATCTCCCTACCGTGATAATGCTCAGCCAGTTATTCTCTCGGTAATTTCCATTGTTTTGATTATAAAACGGATTTATTACTGTAATGAAATCTGTTAATTTGAATGTTTTAAGATTAATTAATTAATATAAGTTTAAATACTTTCTATCAAATCTGATTTTCTATTCTATAATTTGTGATTTTGTAATTTCATGTATGAAGTAGATGTGTGATGATTAATCATTTATGATCAGACAAACTATTTTTCAATATTTTCTAATTTTCTAAATTTTGTTGAGATGGACATTTTAAAATTTGTGATTGAGTATAATGACAATTTTATTAATTAACAACTTTTAAAATAATTTGGCAAATTTAAGTCTTACTGATCTATTGGTGAAGTTGAAATGGCTGTTTTGAAAGCTCAAATCGGCAGAAAGGTCTCATGGGTGGCCAAAAATGGTGAACCTGGTCAAAAATTATGCGCCTAACTTTTAGCATAAAACAAAAACAAACTGTCAGCAACGACCAAATTTTCCTATGAACCAGAAAATTACCCAGAAAATCGAATTAATTAGTTCATGAATTTTCTGGCTTGAATTATAGAAATCTATCAGGAAAATCAAAAGCAGCAAAACCAACCGTTTTGATGGGCGCTGATCAGTCCAAACAACGTCAGAAAGACAAGGAGAGGCATGACAACAAAACGGCAGTAGAACTGTCGTTAAATCATAGTGTCGGACTGACAGACAGCAGCAAAGTTCCTCGCTAATAGTAACTGTCCTGCTCATGTTACCAGTCATCCTACTATGTGAGGAACGGTGAAATATCTGTGGAAACTTATCATCGAATTACCAATCACTATAATTATCAGATATATTGACGTTAGATACTGTATAATTGGGAGTCAGTAATTTAGGTTTTCCATACGCACATTTCCTATCAATTATCAGTAATTTCTGACATGATTCTACTCTGATAGTGTCGACAAGTGACAAAATGGATATATTGCTGGCTCCCACGACTCGGCGTGAGTTAGTGTTAACATCATGAGAACAGCATGAGATTGAGAACATCATGAGAACACCAGGAGAACATTGATCTCAGAGCATCAAAAGTTTTACTTAAATAATAATCGCTGTAACGAATTGTCATGAATCATAATAATATGATCTTTTTTCAATTCATCATTAATTAATCGTTAATAAATTCTTAAAAATAATTTAAACATCGAGATTAACTGTACTAAATCGCATCTTGGACATTGAAGACTATGTAAATGTAATAACCGGGAGATGAATTAGTGCAATGCAAGTTCAAATGTCGAGAGGTGAAAATTCAGGCTCCCATTTAACCTTTCTTACCCAGAATTTGTGGAGTTTAGTAACATGTTAACCATTCCCAGTATTTTAAAGGAAAATTATATCGGGGCCGGTCAGCCAGGAGCTAAACCAGTGAAATCGAGTAATCGTTGTTTTGATGCGATATGAATCCTTTTTGCATCAACTGGTTCGTAAACCCTATTTTTATAAGTGTTTGTGGCTACCAGTACCAGCTTGCAAGGCTACAGTCTAGTTGTCTATTCACCAATTATTCGTGACGCCATAGTCGTTAAATATTCCGCTCTAACTCGATCATACAGGAGAAATATACCGAAGTAGTTTAACTGGGGTTAGAGCTATGCTCAGAATCATTGGCTGCATCAAATTGCCACGTGTAAGTTCTCCGTTTAGTCCGGCGTTGCATATTCATAGATAGTGCGATTTAGTACAATCGTAAAATATATGGTAAACAACACAGAAAATGCAAAGCTGCAAGAATAAATACATATTAACGAGTTAATAAAGAAATCTGAATCAACCTTTTTGCAGATGTACATAAAATTTATCATTCAGGGAATACCTAATAGGTCGATTGATATACTCCGATAATATAAATAAAATCTGTTCATTTCATCAAACATTAACAAATGCTAGATATATCGAAACTAACAATCAATCATACATCATTGCCCGGTCAAAGTTACACGGTGTTAAGCAGTTCGGCAGGAAGAAGAAATGGCCGGTGTTTTGATTCTTCTTCTCGGGGGGAGGAGTTAGTTTTGTGGGTGATCGGATCATGGCGAAATTAGACGCACTCAACAAGTTCGGGTGGTCTATGTCCCCCAGAGACTTCGACTTGCCACGACTTAGCATCGGTATGGGCGTCAACTGATGTCTGAAGATTTCTGCACTTTTCGAGCCGTCACTTGAATCGTGAACAGAAAGTGTTTTGAAGTTAGTGATCGGCGGAGATATGGAATTGACACTTCCTAAACTAGAACTAAATGCCGACTCCCGTCTGACTGGCGCTGCGGAGCTTGAAAAGTCTCCGTAGTATGTTTCAGAATGCCCGGATTCACTTTCGTCATCATACGATGCAAAATCGAGGATCACAGCACCCGAATTATTCGCAGGCATGGGGTATCTGTAACACCGACCGCGGTTGTCCAGCATCAAGCCCAGCTTCGGTTGTCTCTTATTGTGACCGTCTCTATTTGAGTTGTTATTCGAAAAATTTGAATACTTAAAGAATTCATCGCGATTCAAATTAAAGTTCTGAGTTTTGGATCTCGATGAAGTTCTACGGGCATGTGTCGATTTAGATTTCTTGCGTTGCTTGTTGGAGCAGTTCTGTTTTCGTGTTGTATGATTTTCGAGGTGGTTGAATTTAAAGTTTTTCGACTGGATGGGTGTGGTTGGGATGGGTGAACAGCTGAGTTCATCGGCTGACGGATTAATAGGTTCTAGGGAGCGATATGGAGCAAACCGAGGAGAAACGAGGGCCATCTCAGGCTCGACATCGCTCAAAACGTAGTCCTCCGTCGGGATATCTGCTGGAACTGGGTTAGCTCTGCCGCCACTCCCAGTACTGGATCGGGACTTCTGGGAGGCAGGGCGTTGAGATGAAACGTTACCATTGGCTACTTCACTCCTGACTTCGTCCGAGCAAGCACTGTCAGTTTTTGTTGCTGTTCTAGAGCCCTGGTTGGTGGTATTTGAAGTGGCTCCTCTGTTATTTGAAAGGGGATTGCTCTTCAGAACTCGACTTCCTTTGCCATTGCTGCTCCCAGGAGTATCCCTGGGGCATCCTCTTTAGGGATTCCATCGCACTCAATGCCATTGCCCATGCGTGCCATGCTGATGCAGTCTGGTTCAACAATCTTATTTTCTTGAGATCTTTGAATCGAATTAGATTCATTGTGTGAAGTGTTGGACCGAGAAGAACCTGTGCTTCTAGCAATTGATTCATTACTTTTTACAACCCTTTTGCTACCACTGCTACGCACATTAGTTTGAGTGTCGTCCTTAACATCGCGTAAATTGGAACTGTGATTAGGAGTTTGTTTTACTGAATTCGAACCAGTTGGAACAGGGTGATTTGACTCTCCACTACATTTGGAGCTTGAATCAATAGCCAAATTAGACTTCGTATCATCCAGCTCACTCACATTTGACGCATTCTTTTTCACTCTATTGGGTTCTGATAGATTGTTTTTGGAATTGGAAGTTCGAATGGCAACACTTCCAGAAATTTTGCCGGATTTTTTGCTGCTGGTCTTCTTCATCTTGCCATTGATTCTTGCCACACTAGGATCAATGAAGATCATCGACCCCTCAGATGCACTTCCGTTACACTCAGCCATCAAGCTTAGATCTTGACTGCTGGCACTAGCAATTTTGTTACTCGAAGGCTTGTCTTCTGGAAGAAGTCTCAACGGACTGGCTTTTCCATCTGACTCTGGTTCAACTGGTTTTATGTATGGGCTCATGGACTGAGGAGATAAAATTGGATCTTTTGCATTAGGGGCAGTTGGTGTTAGTGAGGTTTCCAGAGGATCAACCTCACTAATTTCAGGAGTTTTCGAGAGGATATATCAGTACAACTTCGTTCCTGTTCACTCACAGACACGGGTGTCTTGGGTAAAGAAGCCTTATCAATGTTATAGCTGTTAGAGGTTGTAGAATCCCCCGAAGTTCCACCCTCAGAACTTCCCTTCTTCCTCCTGTGTTTCGGGCGCTTCATGAAACCAGCCAACTTGCTGAAAACACCGCCCCTCGACTTGGGCCGAGCTACGGGAGTGGAAGGGTTGTTCGAGACAAGCCCGGAACTAGAACCATCGGAAGTGTGACTCTTGGGGCTTTCAAACTTACCCGAACCTGACTTCTTGCGCGAAGATTTGCGACTCTTTGCTGCAGAGGGAGGTCGATCTGCTTTCTTAGCATCAGACTCAGGGACATCTGGAGCAGGACTTATACAGATAGTGAGTTTGGTGTTATCAGCAGGTTTCAGCTCTTCCGTTACATCACCTATACTTCCAAGAGCCTGGTATTCTGGCTCCGGTTTCTCCTCTATAGGTGAGTTCCGGCAATCATACTGACCGATTATGATGTTCTTCGAACTGTTTTCCCCTGCCCCAGAGCTGTTCGTGTGACGTTTATCTAGTTTGGTGGGAGTCTTGGATCTCTTGGAAGGGGCTGATGGTGGAATGACATCACTTTTGGTTGGGGTGGATGGGGCTGGCTCCGGAGTTACTTCACTTTTAGTTGGCTCGGAGTCGGCAGGTGGAGGAGTCACTTCGATTTTAAGTGGTGTGGTGGGGATGGTAGTGGAAGCTTCACTTTTAGAGGACACTACCCCACCATTAGCAATGGGAGGTTCTGATTCGGGAGTTGCAGTGCTGGCTTCTTCCCCCTTCTTCTGGAATACATTCCCAAACCAACCACCTTCTGAAGAATTTGGTTTCAACCATGAAGGATCATTTGTTATTGTTAATTTCTGTTTTTGTCCGCAGTTACTTGAACAGATTCCTCCGACAAAATGCTTTAAAGGAAACTAACCTCCCTGAGCACCATCGCCCTGTGCCCCATCAGCATCGGTGGGGACTGGTGCCAACAACGACAGTTTCCTCTCTTCCCTGACTTGAGCCAACTCCGGACCATTACGCTCAGGAACACGCTTCACGTTGAACAGACCTGAGAAAGCGGTTGAGTCAAAGGTCAGTAGGATATACGAAAAATATCTAACATCAGGAGCTTTGGAATATCTCATGTGATAATCGTCGTCAGTTGTGTCCAATTTGATAAGAATGAATATTGAATATGTAACTGGATATGAATATGAGCATGATTTCAAAGACAAATTAAGTCGTATCTTGGGCTGGACGACTGCTGATCAGTGATCAAACCAAGAATTATCAAACCATTATCTAACTATATGTGAAATCACTCAACATTATATAATTTAATGAGTTAATGATATAAAATTGCAGTGGCTACCGAATTATGAGTTACGAATTATTAGCAGAGAAGGATGTGCTACTGATTTTAGAATTTAGATCCACAAACCGTCGATCACCCACCTCAAGACAGACGCCTAAAAGATTCAATAACGGGTAATTATCAAGAGAGAAATGGCAGTAGCAACAAAAGGACGGCAGAAGGACAGTCCCTAACTCTAGTATAAAACCATCTTTTTGAGACCATCTAGGAAGCTCATAAGCGCGACTTATCAAACGAAGAAAACCGAAATCATGCATCAAAGTACGTACCGTCGTCAGGGTGAAATATGGTAGGAATACGTACCGTCGTCAGGGTGGAATATGGTAGGAATACGTACCGTCGTCAGGGTGGAATATGGTAGGAATACGTACCGTCGTCAGGGTGGAATATGGTAGGAATACGTACCGTCGTCAGGGTGGAATATGGTAGGAATACGTACCGTCGTCAGGGTGGAATATGGTAGGAATACGTACCGTCGTCAGGGTGGAATATGGTAGGAATACGTACCGTCGTCAGGGTGGAATATGGTGGGAACAGCGATCTTCTCCAGCACCTCACTCTCATCCTCCTCCCCCAGGTAGCCCTGCCACACGTTCAGTAAGGTCGGGGGTTTGGTGGTGCCCCGGCTCTCGTGTTTCTCCTTCCAGTCAGTCTGGAACACGTCCATGTCTGAAAATATGGGGTGTGGTTAGGAGGCGTGGTTAGGGCCAAATCGCACGGGGACAAAAATCGTGGAAACTTTCATATCTCACCAAAATTCGGATTTTACCTATCGTGCGATTTCATTTTTTTAAGGCCACTTTTCGTGAGATCTGAAAACGTGGTGAGAAAAGTGGTGAAAAGTATCACCGGCCTCAGGAGAGGTGACAGTTTTCACCGCAATCGGTGAAATCTTTGTGGTGAAATCAAAACTCCGTCCGTTTTCAATATCGGTGAGATTTGTCACCAGTGATCACGTGTAGTGACGAAAAGATCACGCGCATGTTCACGTGATAGTGGTGGAAAGTTTCACGATGGTACAAAAAACCAAAACGCACGGTAGCGGTGAGATGTAGCGTTACAACACACGCAGTCATTGGCCAATCAGCGCGCTGCAATCCAAGAGTGCGGGAAACATAGTAATTAGTGGGAAACACAAATAGCACCAATCTTTTAAAATGTGTATCGTTCATATCTTGCTGTGCCTTCTCATTTCTGTAGTGTTGCCACTCTGTATTTTGTTTCTTCTCCTGTATTTTCTATCCTATACAATTATGGCATTCCATTGTAGCATTGAAGGTTGTGTTAATTCCGACTGATTGATGTAGGAACTTTACTGTAACCAGGTATAAACATCCTGCAAAAATATGTGGCCAAGAATAGACCAAAGTCGAATCAAATAGCAGAGTAAACAGTGAACTGCAGTGAAAGCAGTGATAGCAGCAGCCCCAACTCTGTAAAAGCAATCATTTCGAGAAAGTTAAAATCTAAACCAAAAACGAGAGAATGAAATACAATATCATGAAATAAAGTGTGGAATTTGCATTTGATTTGATTTGATCAGTTGCATTGCCATGTTGCCATGGTAACACATTCTTCGGAAATAGCAATAACTGAGAGTGAGAGTGAGTGAGAGCAATACGTCATTATCATTAGTAACAAAGGTGTATTACTTTTTCTCACACACGGAGGAGCGGACGATAAATGTCGCCTAATAACCGGTTTGCAGTTTGGTACATTGTGCAATTACTGTCCCGTGAGAAATGTAAAATAGGCACTTTAAGTCATTGACATACCATATTCAACCATAGAAATTACGTCATTTTCATTTGTTTATAATTACTGTGCTGCAAAAACAGAGTTTCACCAAATGTAAATTCGCTCATTTTTAGCCATTTCCTTTCCTCATTTTGTATCTCTTTCCAAGTTCTGTTGTAACTGAGGCGTTTCACAAAGTGACATGCTACCAAGATTAATTCATTTTCTCCTTTGTTTGTTTTCCAATTATCTTTTGTACTTCAAAAATTGCTAGTGTTTCATCTCAGCACATTTTTAGACAATAATCTTTCGATTGCAAGACCTTTGAGATTGATCCATGCTTTGATTCGATTCCTTTAAAATTTTCGTCCTCTACATAGGCTTTGCCAGCCCCTTCGAGCCCTGTGTGCTACACGATTTATACTGTTTTGCAGTTGCAGTACATTAGTACATTTTGCTTTTTAATTCTGCGTATCGAATGATTGTATTGCTGTGTATAGTCATGATGATGATGTATGATTCGAAGTCACATTTTAAGATCGGACATTTTAAGAAATAAGATGGGACGGGAACTACCATAACCCTGCGTTGTTTTGCAAGCCAGCACTGACTTAGTGTTTCCATTTTGCGATGGTATTAGAAATTTGTTTCGAGCTTGGCTGTTTGCTGGCATGATGTATGCAGTTTTGAATTGACAGCTTGACTGAAAATGCTCACTGGACACTGACTCGTACCATACTGCTGACTGGTCATCGATAGATACATTTTGATGCTCATGCCAGGCTGCTGATTGGTCACTGACTCCTACCAGAGTGCTGACTGTACACTGGGTGCGTTCAGGGTGCTTGGGGTGCACACTGATTTGAAGGGTTTATTCAGGGTGCTTCACCTTTTTCAGTAATACAGCGGCCTGCAGTCATAAACTCAGATGAGCTGTTTAATAATAATATTGGACCTGAGCGGGATTTGAACCCACAACCTCCTGAAGCTGAAGACATTTTGGATGCTCTGCCATTGAGCTATCAAACATGCCATTTAATCCGCCGTGCGTTTTGGCGAAAAATAATATTTCCGTGATTCCGAGATCTAGGACGTGACAAATTACACGGATATTTTGTTACGCCGTGCGTTTTCGCGAAATATAGCAATTTTGGTGACAAATTACGTCGTGCGATTTGGTGCAATTTTGTTTCCGCGAAATGCATTGAAAAGCTGTCGCCGTACGTTTTGATCATTTTTATACCGGCGTGAAATATTCCGCCGTGCGATCTCACGAAATTTGGACGTGATAACTGACCTGGGCACATTTTTTCACGATTTTTGTCCCCGTACGATTTGGCCCTAAGGAGGCGTGGTTAGGGTCATGTCTGAAAATATGGGGTGTGGTTAGGAGGCGTTGTTAGGACCATACATGAAATTAAGGAGGCATGATTAGGACAATATCTGAAAGGTGACCAGGTAAAGACCTTGGAGTTAGGAGGTAGGATTGGAAGTAGTCAGAAAAGTGTGAGAAGGAGCATGGTCAGGAATCAGGACTCAGGAGGCAGATGTGGTATGAAAATGTGAAATGGGAGACATGAGAGACTGAGTACAATAATTATCATTCGATTATTTCTTCAAGGGTTTTTGACCAATAATCTTATCCTTACATCCTACGAAATTTAGTTATACAACTTAATTTTGACTAGCTCCTCACTTCAAATGTCGAATTCCTGAAAAATTCGTTTCTCGAGTAATAACAGAAAGCAACGAATTATTGAGCTGAGGAACGAATCACATAAACGCAGGGGTTGCTCGAGAACTAGCTCACCTATAACAATCCCCCCTACAATAGCATGTATTCACAAGCCAGACTGAGCCCTGCTTTCATGCAAATCCACTGATTCATTAGGGATCGATCGTAGAGCCAGGGCTACTTATACCCAGTAATTTTGATGCCTGTACCTATCAGTGAAGGAGAAATTGAATATACTTAAACTGAGCGCCTGTACTATTCACTTCTCTGGGTGTACTTGTGAGAGTAGAATGGACTGCTCTATCCCCTTTCTGGCTACAATCCAAGGTGCCAAGATCATAGCTGCTGTGGGTAATTGCCCAGAAAGAGTTTAGAGGAGCATATGCCCTACTTTAATGAGTACAAATGAGTCTAGTGTCTACTCGAAAGCCCTCAAAAGCAAGATCTCTTGAATCCATTACAATATTGAGTCGATCACACTGCTTATGAACGCTGCATTTCATGACATTGCAAGCTTTTGGCATAATTCGATGGAATATTCAAGTGTGTCTCTGACAGTTTACCGCCACAATGTCGCATCTAAAGCATTGATAATCGGCCATCTATCCATTCAAATTTTAAAACAAACATTTAAATCAGTGTTGCCAATAATAACCTTACTGTATTAAGCCGCTAGCAGCTAATGAAGTGATGTAAATATATGAAAATAATATGTACTTGGAAACAAGGCTTACTTGTCGAATAAACATTGTACTTAGACCAGTCCATTATGTCTACAGGTTGGGATGCTGCCCTGACACTTGACAGTCAATATCAAAAACAATACATGTATGAAGCAGGAAACTGCCATTCGTGGCCGATGTATGGGTCAAATGCTACGAATAGTACCATGAACTTTACTGAGTTCATGAAATCATGCGATTGGTGGGCGTTGGCAGCTCCATTAATCCTCAGAAGGTCCGTAGTACCGCCCTTTATCACTAGTGCACACCATTGATAGGGAATCCGGTGCAGGGAGACTTCAATAGTGTTATTCCAATTAGCATATACAGTTTATTAGTACACAGTTAACGATACATATAGATAAGTACTGGAGGTTGAGGGGGTGAATAAAGCACACTTCTATGGCATCAAAACACCATTCTGAAGCATCAAAGTGACGTGATAAGTAATCGCCCATTATCCCCGAAGGGTCTCTACACTTACTTATATAGAAAGTAGTTGCTGAGTGTTGTCCTGTACTTAGTCTATATACTTCATTCACTACGATACATAAGGTTCATGATCGTCATCCCCAGTGTATGGAAGTATAATTGCAGCAGAAGAAGAGGTGGAGCAGAGAAGTGGAGCTTTGTCCTTAGTGGTGGTAGCACTATAGAGGTGAGATCAAACGAATATTATATGGGAGTGGGAATACTTGAGACTACTTCGACAATATATTCCTTTTTAGAGAGATATTTTAGAAAGAAATATATTTACAACTATTTTCAGCGACCAGACCACCACTCCTATTATTTTAGAGCGAGACCATGGCTGCCAGTATATGTAAATATACAGCAGTTAGCGGAGAGAAAAACATATTCAGGAATATTAGCAGTGTACACAACGAAATGAAGGCTGCATGATTCCAGTCGGGGATAATCTGTGTTAGAAGAGGCTGCCGGACGCGTGAGCCGAACACGACGAGGTGACATGCGGTGCGCTGTTTTATCGAAATAACGCGTCGATACGTCACTGATTAACCACTCTAAACCCTGATTATGACATCACTCCGGCCAGTTGATTAGTTTTACGAGACAGGCACAGTACAGATAGGTGGTGATTATAGCTTTACAGGCGTAATATACCTCACTCACTCCCTCGGCTCTGGTAAGTAGCAAGTAGTTCGTATCTAGTGGTAGATATATTAGTATAACATTATACTAAGTATATATATTATGGTCATTATCGCAAGAATAATGAATATCGGTGTATATTATTTGATAATCATTAATTTTACGAATTGTTAAGTTATATTTCTGTGCTATTAGCAGCTTATGGGAGGTGACTCCTTTCCGAAGAATTACAATGAGAAATATGAACTTATTGAGCGCAACGTGATCGTGGTCGGTACAGAGCAGGAATGCTTTGAAATTGGACATCATGGAACACTTCGCAGGCTCGGTAGAGAGTAAGAATGCTTTGAAATTGGACATCATGGAACATTTCGCAGGCTCGGTAGAGTAAGAATGATTTCAAATTGGACATCATGGAACACTTCGCAAGGTCGGTAGAGAGCAAGAATGATTTGAAATTGGACATCATAGAACACTTCGCAAGGTCGGCACAGAGCAGGAATGGTTTGAAATTGGACATCATGGAACACTTCGCAAGGTCGGTAGAGAGCAGGAATGATTTGAAATTGGATATCATGGAACACTTCGCAAGGTCGGTAGAGAGCAGGAATGATTTCAAATTGGATATCACGGAATTCACTTCGCAAGGTCGGTAGAGAGCAGGAATGATTTGAAATTGGACATCATGGAATACTTCCCAAGGTCGGTAGAGAGCAGGAATGATTCGAAATTGGACATCATGGAATACTTCGCAAGGTCGGTAGAGTTGTAGGAATGCTTTGAAATTGGACATCATGGAAAAATTCGCAAGGTCGGTACAGAGCAGGAATGATTTGAAATTGGACATCATGGAACACTTCGCAAGGTCGGTAGAGAGCAGGAATGATTTGAAATTGGACATCATGGAACACTTCGCAAGGTCGGTACAGAGCAGGAATGATTTGAAATTGGACATCATGGAACACTTCGCAAGGTCGGTAAAGAGTAGGAATGCTTTGAAATTGGACATCATGGAACACTTCGCAAGGTCGGTAGAGAGCAGGAATGATTTGAAATTGGACATCATGGAACACTTCGCAAGGTCGGTACAGAGCAGGAATGATTTGAAATTGGACATCATGGAACATTTCGCAAGGTCGGTACAGAGCAGGAATGATTTGAAATTGGATATCATGGAACACTTCCCAAGGTCGGTAGAGAGCAGGAATGATTTGAAATTGGACATCATGGAATACTTCGCAAGGTCGGTAGAGAGCAGGAATGCTTTGAAATCGGACATCATGGAACACTTCGCAAGGTCGGTAGAGAGCAGGAATGCTTTGAAAATTGAAATTGGACATCATGGAACACTTCGCAAGGTCGGTATACAGTAGGAATGATTTGAAATTGGACATCATGGAACACTTCGCAAGGTCGGTAGAGAGCAGGAATGATTTGAAATTGGACATCATGGAATACTTCGCAAGGTCGGTAGAGAGCAGGAATGATTTGAAATTGGACATCATGGAACACTTCGCAAGGTCGGCACAGAGCAGGAATGATTTGAAATTGCCAATTGGACATCATGGAACACTTCGCAAGGTCGGTAGAGAGCAGGAATGATTTGAAATTGGACATCATGGAACACTTCGCCAGGAAAGTTTAACGGAGAACAGGAAGTCCCCTCAGAATCAGGCTTATGTCAAAAACGGAAGAAGGTCATAATCTTATTGCAAATTTGCAATTAACTTTTTTCTAAAGTCAGTCTTTCACTAAAGTTCCATTTCGCAATGGACCTCCAGAATATCTTCGAGCGTATGTGAGATATTATGGAGTGTAACAACCAAACAAAATTTTGGCGCGCGCGGACATTACATACAGAGCTTAAAGATCAAATTTAGCCCGAATATTTCATATTTTCCATAATTTTCGCAGCAAGCATCTTAACTAAAAATATTTCTGTTTTGAGTACCGTATGATCTTTAGATTTCGTTTTTTGAACAATGAGCACTGCATTATTTCAGCACCAAGTATGGAATTACTATCCATAGAATTCCTGAAAATTGCTGTACAAATTCCGGGGAAACATTTTCCTAATACTGCTAGGAGTTCCAGAGACCTTCCATGTAGGAAAACAAATTGTTAGAAAATAAGAGCTTCAGAGTACCAGGGTACCAGTATACCAGGGTACCCTTGCAATTATTGCAGTATTTAGGGGATGCGAATCCTAAAGGTTTAAATTTTCAGGGACAGACATGGAATCTGCAAAAAAAGATGAAAAATAATGATTCTTGGTCTTACCGGGAAGGGATGGAAACTTAAAATACCAAGGCTCGATTTCCAGGAAAAATAAAATTATTTTGAACAATTATGTAAGTATGCAAATTGCAAATCTATACCGGTTGTAATGTGTTCACTTGAGATTCACTTCAAAACCAGTTGTTTGATGCGATTATTTCCAGCAAGACTAGCAGTAGTTGAGAAGCAACGGACAATGAAAAATAAAATAATGGGATATTCCTAAAAAGTAAAAAAAGTAAAAAGAATGAGGCAATTACTCGATTAGAAGTCTCGCCGTTTATCATATCGCGCAATGAAAATAGCATTGTTTTCGTACTATTGAATCTTTTGCAATGAGCTTACAGTTGTAATTGCCCAATTGGTGGCTACATTTGCATACGCCTCTTGATGTAATAGATGATAAGAAAGCATATATGGCATCATCAGTTTGATAATGAAAGTCATTGATATGTGGCCTGCAGCCAAGAACAATAAAGTCGCCAGGTCGAGCTAGATTTCGTTCAGAACCGGGGTAAATCTCAAAGAACGATCTATTAGAAATGCTTCTTTTACTGTTGGAGTTTTTACCGGAATCGTGTTTGTAAACGAGTTTTAATCCCCATGCAACTTCTTATTATAATGGGTGCATACCAGCTCTCAAGCTAAAAGCGTCCCGTGTAGACTACAGAAGAACGCCTGATTCTTTTATGCATAATCACATAATCGAAACAATTTGCAGTGTCGGCACTCCATTGATCATCACTTTAATGATGTGAATGTGGTAGTCTATCGAAACACTGCCTCCATTACTTCATCGCAATTAGAAGATTAGAGAAGTCCAGTTATATATGTCAATTATTACAATTAGTACAAGTAATAACGTAATAACCAGTCCATCGCAGTTAGTAATTGCCGGAGTGGCGACTGCAGAGACTGTTGCAGTGTTCAGCAGATGTCCTGCGAAAATCAGGAGTGGATGGTAGACCAGCTGACGACTTGACGATTCTAGTGGATGACTTTTTAAACTTTACAATGTGTTTATAGTCGTGTTCTGAAACTGGGCGATTGAAGTGGCTTATTATAAGTGGGAGACTGTCAAATTTCATGCCATGGAGGAATAATAGATCAAGATCTACTACTACCGCTAGCTAACACCTCACGCTGATACCAGTTCACTTTGAGAATTCGCCACGCTGACACCAGTTAATTCTGACACCACCTCATGCTGACACCAGTTTTCTCTAGCACGACTTCACGCTGAAACCAGTTAACTCTGACACTACCTCACGGTGACACCAGTTGCATTCTATTCTGACATAACCTCACGTTGACACCAGTTTTTTGACTCAGCTCGCGTTGACACTCTTCAACTAAGACACCACCTCACACCGACACCACTTACCACTGAGTAAGAGGTGGAGAATTTTGGGTATAAAGTTTGTACGTGACAGCGAAACAACATTATACCAACCCAGGACAAACCCGGGGATAAATCGAAGTCAACTCGTATTGACATCATTATCATGATGTTAACAAGTTTACAATAGTGAACTGATGACGTATTGAATCGGCCGTTGTTCGTGAGAAAGAAAGAGAGACACGCATAATAACAGGTATAATATCGTAATTACAAAACAATGACAGCTGTTCCAGGTAGGAAATCATCTGCTTTCGCATCTGTTCACGAGTGCTGGAGCATGATTTTGTCCAGTAGTTATCTTGTTAGGTGATCAAAATGAGCTCATTATCATTTGTCAGGAAATGGGCGGTTCGTTGGTAGAATGAATGTTTGACAACAAATTATGATTTGATTTGCGGTAGAAATTTGGGGTATGAAACACCTCGTGCCATGCCCAATAATGAGTTTGCTGCCAATTAAACTTTAAGAAATTGTACAATTAAATGTTAACCAAGAACAGACTTTCGTACTGCAGATGACGTTGAAATGATTGTTGTACAATCTTTGCCTGTAAAAAACTTAGATTTCAATCTGGGCTATCATTTGTAAAACTCGCAGTTAAACAAAAATTGATTATTTTGGGTCTATAATTTTGTAACAAACCGATTTCTTTCTGAAACGGGGGATTCTGTTCTAATTATCAAGCTTCTGTATCAGCTACTGTAATATTTGATTAATCTACAATCTAGCTAAAATTCTCAGCGCAAAATTCCATTTCATTGTTCTGAGGCGATGAATAATTAGAATTGGATGGAATTCATTTTTCGTCAATAATTATTCACACAGAACTTTCTCAAATTATAACCTTTTAATTAAACAAAATAGTGTGATGTTTTGGAACAGTGACCAATGTAGAAGTAAGTATAAATTAATAATTAAACCTAAATAAACAGACAAACCTTGCGACTTTCTGCCGGCAATTCTCGGTCTCTCGGCCACCTCCCTCCGCCGTTTAGTCCAAAAGTTAGCGAATTTAGTGAGGTTCGAGGAATTATTCTTCGTCGGAGAACTGGGTGGGGCATCAAACAGATTAGTTAGCACAGACAGGTCAGTTGAGCCTTTTTCCATGATCCAAGACAGAGGGTTTCCCATGCCCGCCACAGCACGCTTCATCCCGTTCAAGTTAGACCACATTAAGGCCCGGCTGTCCTCCATATCACCCATTTCATCACAAGGAGGAATGTTTGAATACTGAGCGTCACCTCCACACCCCTCACTTTCATTCTTGTTGTGATTCCCCGGACCTTCTGGGCACACGGCGCTATCATCTTCTGTAACTTGGGTTGAAGAAGCATCCTCCATAGCTTCATCCTCAACAACATCTTCACTGACAGTATAATCCTCGTAGTTGAAAGAGTGAGTCGTGGTTCCACCACCAACATCACTGCACACCCGGGTCACACTGAAACCTGCGTCCGATGCAGACTCCACCGACTCACGATCCATAATCGCCTTATCAAAGCTGTCTTGTCTTTCGAATTGTGCCTCGTTTTGAATTCGGGCACGGGGTAGTCGGGCATGGAATTGCATGTGATTTGGGGTTGTTTCAGGGGTAAAACAGCCATCACTAATTGACGAAACCTCGCTATCCCACGCCTTGTAACTGTCACTACTCGTGCTCAGTGAATCAAAACTACTCCCCATTTTGGATGCTGTAACCGGAGGTGGAATATTGTTTGGGGAAGGGATGGGGCAATATTCTGAGGGGATGGATTCTCTTCCGTCTGTTATGCGACGTATATGATTGTCGGTAGCCACTCTAATTTTGTCCTTGGTGAGTGATATAATGAGTGGGTGCTCGATGGTGGGCAGTTTACGAGATAGAGGCGGGGATACAACGTCTGGGGTGAGTTGGTCACAGGCTCCCTCATCTTCTGAGGACGAGGAAGGACTGATGCTGATATCTCCGTCTGTATCGTCACACAATCCTGATATTTCAGAGACTGTGCTCGAAGTATCATCCCCTGAAAAACATATCTTCCTCATATTCTCTTGCAGCCGTACGCGACTGCTCAACTTTACTCAGTCCGTAGCGTACCATTCCTGCTGATGGAGCTGAAGTTTTGCTGCTGGGATGTGACTTACTACGCTTGATACTTCTGAAAATTCCGGCTAGTGGCATTGATACGATATCTGTTATATCGCACGGCAGGTACTCAGCCATTTGTTTCGATTTGCACTTTTTCCTGTAGTGGTTGTGGAAGAATGCTTTGCCCAGGGTATTGGAAGAACCGTAAATATCGCTGGTATAGTCGGATGATATACCGGTTGATACCCCATAATGAGAAGGCATCAGCTTGATGGTCCGAGAGTTTCGCCTTGCAGGAAGAGGTCTCTCATTAAGATCTTGGGTAATTGGAAATTTCGATTCATGAGATTCTCCAACATTTTGTGGAATGGCGCATAATCTCGCTTTTGGCTGTTTAAACGTAGTTCCTAAGGAAGAGCTATTGTGGAAATGTAAATCAGTGGGTCTTAGGAGCATATTATTGGAAGGACCAGGTTGTTTGAAACTGCTATTCTTTGATTTCGTCTTCTTGAATAGTTTCCTTTTGCTATGCATGCAGCTGTGAGGTCCAGATGCTGCAGATCCGCCATCATGACAGTCATCCAGATTTTCACAGTCTGTGTCAGTATCGGTGTCAAAGTTATCAGTTGTTGAACTGAAATCACGGCTGACAACACTCATCTCACGAATGTAACGAAACTTTATCCAATATCCATGGGACTTATATTTCAAGTCTGCAAAATATCGTCCTTGAAATTCATCAATAATTAATGATGGCATCTAGTTAATTTGAAATCTAAGTTTGAAACCCATATAAATGTGATGTGACTGATTTGTGACAATCACAGATTATGATAGTGACTATAAAAACCATGTCGACAATTTATAACTAAGCTTGGCTTGGAAACGGTCAGAAAAATTAGCGTTTTATGGAAACAGGAAACGAGTCTACTACGCATGGAATTGTGGACTAATTTCGAGAATACTCATAGTGCCTACGTTTCCAGTCACCCCTGAATGAAAATATTCAGATTGGAAGCAAGCTTGGATTATGTCAAACAAACAATACAACGATGCGGTGGACTGCTGCCCTATATGGTACCATACCTAGATTCTATAGACGCTCAATCATAGAAATCATATCATTAAACCAGTGCATGCTGGCACAACAAAGTGTGTATATTATTGCGCATATTGGCTGCTTTGTGAGGTTTGGTGTATTAAAGCTGAATGAAAGAATGAATGTAAACGTCAATGTTTCAGGCGATTGCATGCTTTATCTACGTCATTCTGCGTCATGCCCTTCTAGGCTCTGAGTCTCTGGGAGAACTAGAAGGTGCCAAACCCAGTATAGAGACACATGTGTCATGTTATGTGCAGATCTTGCTCTAAATCTAGAGGCAAATGGTTGAAATTATCAGCCTATGCGTATCAGCCTCATAAAATTTCGTTATATGCAATTTATGCCACTCCGTCTGCGTGAAATTGTGAGTATGATTCTAATTCTCATGATTCTATAATTCATGAAAGTGCTGGGATTTCTAGGATTGTGAACAGAAATGTCAAGAAGATATAACTAAAAAGCGTCACTATAAAGCTATATATATAACCACGCGATAGTAGCAGTAGTAGCAGCGTGTGAATTAAATTAGGCGGATACCTTTTGTTACCCCCTACTATAACGCCAATATCGTAAGACTCTCACTTTGGCCATGGTTTTGACAGTGCTGACATACCATGCAAACGTTTAATTTGGACAAACATCCCCCAGACACTTTATTCATTATATTAGTATCATTTGTTGCCCTGAATTAAGTATTTTGAAGTAATGTGTAAATCATCAGCAACATACCAATAAATCGGAATGTGAACACTGAAGGACCGACCAAACAAAGCCACAATATCAAAATTGAGAGAAAAGAACTAGGTACCACTCATGGTGTACATCGACATTTGCAATTGTACTACTCTCAAAATGTATAGCAGCCACATTCCATTCTAAACCTGTGTTACGAGCAGACGTCACGTGACATACTTGTCTAACATATAGCGGTTTGCATATGTACACAGTAATTACAATCATGTGTTGTGTTGATTGGTATTTGGTGTTCGTTTTTGTGCATGTGTACATTTGCTAAATACAGTAAACGGGTCAGGTAAAACAGGGTAGATAAAGGTAAATAAACTTAAACACTTAACAGGGTAAATAAACAGGGTAAATAAACAGGGTAAATAAAAAGGGTAAATAAACAGGGTAAATAAACAGTGTAAGCATGTTTAATTAAGTTTTGTAACATTCGGTAACTCAGCGTGTCAGAATCCGAATATAAATCTAGAGATGGACTTTCGAAAACTACTGATGGAGTTTTAAAATCTACTGATGGAGTTTCTAGAGAGAGACTTTCGCGCGTGTTTATATAACTCCATCTCTGGTTTCGTATCTCCATCAGTGATGGTTATACGTATGCAGCACGCGCGAAAACAACACGGCCGTGTATATATAGGTACAAGTATAGTAGCAGTAGTAGAAGAGTTGTAATTGAGTGGATACCTTTTGTTACCCCCCCCTACTATAATATCGTAAGACTCCTACTTCCAAGGAATTTGACAGTGCTGACATACTCATGCAAACGCGCATAATGATACACAAACATCCCCCAGACCTAAATTCATGATATTAATATCATTGTTGCCCTGATATTATTATCTAATCTTGTAGGACCTTAACCATTATAACATTATCGCAGGGCTATGCTAATTCCGTAGAAATTCAGCCACACTTTCACAGTTTCCTATACCTTTATGATTAACATGAAATTATTTGATTGTCGTTAATCATTATGATTGATCACGACATAACGGCTGGGAATTCTCGCGCATATATAGCTGGAGTATTAAAGACTTACATTTGACAATGCCAAGGTTAATGATGGTGGCACCAGAGAACTCAATTCCTAATTTCTCCATATGGCAAATTTCCATGTATCACTGAAAAGTATAAGAATCTTTAATAGTTTAGTACATAGATTGATGTATATTGACTATGTATGAATAGTAAATGCAAGAACGGAAATTGCGAAAAACGGAAAATTCGTAATTTTCAACGCCCCATGATCATTCATTTATTCTTAACCAAGCGATCATCCAGAATTTTGATCCTTCAAAAGCATGAAAGGATAAAGATGTTCAATAGGTGTAATTCATGAATTTATTTCTCGAGAATTACAAACCATAAAACTGATAACCGATATAACAGAAAACACCGATAATAACGATATTGACTAAAGTAAAGGTTCGGTATATATAAATCACGGACAATAATATATTTTATATATATTCAAAGAATTCTGAATACAGCAACTCCTAAATCTATCTATATATTTAAACTTGAGCTCTCGCGGGGGAGACCAATTTTATAAAAGTCGGGGAAGCTCCCATGGATGAAAATACATACACCATGCTCCTTGCACGGCAACATAGACAGGAATACGTCAGCAGAGGAGCGATACCAACACCTGATAGTGATGTCACGCTCCACTACCGGCTACGTGAGCAGGGCTCGTGAAAATAAAGCAAAATATACCCGTATATATTCTATATAGTGACGCACACCACTATTTAGAATACCCATGCTAAGCACCGGGGGTGAGTTAAAGAGTAATGTAAAAAACAGTGAAGTTTAGTGTAACGGACCACGGCGAGAAGATAAAGACTGCCCTCGAAATATTTATATAAGTATGCATAATTCGCTGGTTCCATGAGGATCATTATACGCGGGGCGGCGTCACCCATTCAACGTTTCAAATCACAACGTTATACTACAAACCAGTAATAGAGTCATCAGTGCTCAAAAACACGATAGAGTTTATAAACTAGGGTTTATAAGAGAAGAGATAAACACGATATTATAACACAATTCGGAGAAGGGAATCTCCTTGAAATGACAGGTGAACCGTTTAAAAGGGAGCTTAACACCAACCTGAGTTTAAACAAAACTCGATCATGGGGCGCAGATAACATAATGTACCGACGCATTTACGGAGTCTTAACCAAGCTAAGAGCTGGAGGTGAATTTATGTCATGGGTGTTTCATTATCAAATGTGACATTATATTATGAGCATTGCGCATGGTATGGAAACTGATATAACTTTTGAGAGATAAAAATAGGGTTTTTTGGATTTTACAGGAAAACAAAGGAAAACTGGTGAATATCATTGGTTCAGTGGTTTCAGGCGCATAATTTATGACCATATACACTTCTATTTGACCACCCATGAGGCAGTTTTTAAGCCCAAAAACGCGATTTTAACCCCCCATAACAGACAGAAAATGGCTGATTTCGGGATTCTGAAGTATGGTATGTCTTTCTTAGGTCGTCCAAGGATGGCGTGCAAATTTTCAGCTCAATCGGCCAAAACTTTTTGATTTCGGATCTTGGGTGCCTCAGAAATGAAGACACGCATGGATCACTGTTTTGAGAGGTAGAAATAGGGTTTTTTGAATTTTACAGGAAAACAAAGGAAAACTGGCGAATATCATTGGTTCAGTGGTTTCTGGCGCATAATTTATGACCAGATACACTTCTATTTGACCACCCATGAGATATCTACGCCCAATAAGGGACGAAAAAAAGCAGTTTTTAAGCCAAAAAACGCGATTTTAACCCCCATTAGAGACATAAAATGGCTGATTTCGGGATTCTGAAGTATGGTATGTCTTCCTTAGGTCGTCCATGAATGGCGTGCAAATTTTCAGCTCAATCGGCCAAAGCTTTTCGATTTCAGATCTTGGGTGCGTCAGAAATGAAGACACGCATGGATCACTGTTTTGAGAGGTACAAATAGGGTTTTTTGGATTTTACAGGAAAACAAAGGAAAACAGGCGAATATCATTGGTTCAGTGGTTTCAGGCGCATAATTTATGACCAGATACACTTCTATTTGACCACCCATGAGACATCCACGCCCAATAAGGGGCGAAAAAAGGCAGTTTTTAAGCCGAAAAACGCAATTTTAACCCCCCATAACAGACAGAAAATGGCTGATTTCGAAATTCTGAAGTATGGTATGTCTTTCTTAGGTCGTCCATGGATGGCGTGCAAATTTTCAGCTCAATCGGACAAAGCTTTTCGATTTCGGATCTTGGGTGCCTCAGAAATGAAGAACGTCCTGGATCACTGTTTTGAGAGGTAAAATAGGATTTTTTGGATTTTACAGGAAAACAAAGGAAAACTGGCGAATATCATTGGTTCAGTGGTTTCAGGCGCGTAATTTAAGACCAGATACACTTCTATTTGACCACCCATGAGACATCTACGCCCAATAAAGGGCGAAAAAGGGCAGTTTTGAAGCCGAAAAACACGATTTTAACCCCCCATAACAGACAGAAAATGGCTGATTTCGGAATTCTGAAGTATGGTATGTCTTTCTTAGGTCGTCCATGGATGGCGTGCAAATTTTCAGCTCAATCGGCCAAAGCTTTTCGATTTCGGATCTTGGGTGCCTCAGAAATGAAGAACGTCCTGGATCACTGTTTGAGGAGGTAAAAATAGGGTTTTTGGATTTTACAGGAAAACAAAGGAAAACTGGCGAATGTCATTGGTTCAGTG
>WFMF01000885.1:7593-30381 GCA_011033025.1 Beroe forskalii | reverse complement strand
TGTACTTCAAACAGCTGAAATCATTACCTCACCACTTCCGTCAGGCAACAAATTTCTGTACATCTGGACCCATAGAAATAAATACTACAGTACAAACTGCAGCCAATTTCGAAAGGATGTTTCCATCCCAATAAATCAGATTTAGCAACATTGCCAAGATTAATGAACAATTATACAACACCAAAAACATCACCAAAATATCACAAAACTAACAATCAGTTCCCTCTCTTCTTTTCCAGGTAGTACCCCATAGCTGGGCTTTGCCCATTGATCCCAGCATAAGCTCCCAAATCAATGGGAATATTATTTACACAGTCTGGTTGGGTCAGACCCCTGTGGCTCAGTCAGATGAAGGGAGGTGGTACATAACCACCTCCGGCTGATCTCCGACTTAATCTGCGGCAAGCACTGACTTGTTTGCAGTCTGTTTGAAGCCAGGGGCGTTGTGGCTTGCTGGTCCAGTGAGGTCCTGGGACGGGTAGGCTACTCTCAGCCCAGGATATCTCCGGCAGTCGGGTGGCCTAAAAACCACCCAGGAGTTCACACCCCTTCGCCTAGTGTACTAGGGATAGTCTCCATGCTCAGCATGGCTGCCACCGGCCTGGTTGATTAAACCGACTGTGGCCGTTTTACTAAGACTAAGACTAAGGGTCATTATGCAAGCTTGCATAGTTTTACATGTCGAAATATGGAGATAAGCACCGTGTTTGTTTACATTTCATCTGCAGTCAGTTGCAAAAGCTTCAGTGAACGCTTTTTGCGATACAAAAGGCGCATATCTCCGAGGTTTTTGAGCAATCTTGATGAAACTTTCAGGATATTACGGGCAATATGTGGGCAATATGATCCTGGAGTAGCTAACATTTTTGAGTCTCAGAAGCTGAGATATGGCAAATAAACCGGTTTTTCGTTGATCACTCAGGCATTTTTTGAGGTAGACATTTCAAATTTTTGGTGCAAAATTGTATCATACATACCTATGACATCCCAAAGTTTCATTAAGAAACTCCAAACATAACCAAAGTTACAGCGCGTTACTTTTGTAACGTTCTTTTTGGCCCACCCGGTATTTATGTAGTTTTTGTCACTGCCATTTGAGATGAATAGGACAAAGTTTGTCCTGAAAAAATTACCTATTCCCAAACCATGATAGGATCACACTTGGCTCCTATTACTGCCCTTTTTAAAACTTGCTTGATGAGGTACTTTAGCCTGAAACTGCCATATCATTTACAATGAATAATGGGAAATTTTCTGCAGGAAACATGAACATGATACAATAGACATTGATATGTATTAAAAGAAATATATTCTCATGCAGCTTCAATCAAGACATCAGCACAGGAAACTAGATAATTTGTTTTGTGAGTATAACCTCATTTAATCTTAAATCTTTTATTGTTTTTTCAAAATTAAATTAATTATACATAACACAAAACATCAGTAGTTGAAACAGTTTATTAAAATTTGAGTTTACATTTAATAAAACTGCTGTCTTTCATTTATCATATTTGAAAAAAAATTCCCTGTTCATGTTACTAGTGTAGGTGGGACATAGTGCTGCCCATGGAAAGATATATTATATGATAGAGTGATCTTGCAGTATGCTACTACTGAAATTATATATAGGACAAAGGTTTCATTTATATAACACTAAGGTGGCACACCTGAGTGTGATAGAAGTTGTGCCACAATGAATTATAAATACAATTATTATTACTTACACCTAGCTTGTTTGCAGGATTCAAAGAAATGAGTGGATTCACTGTAGTTGGAATACTTTACTTTTATTTTCTTTTGAAATGTTTCAAAGCCAGCCAAACAATTGATTCAGTATCACTCACAATCAAAGTCGACAATGAAAACACTTTTCATGGACAGTCATTTCGAGGTAAGGGTCTTTTGACAGATTAACTTTCCTATTGATTCTACATGTCATATAGGTATTTCTCATTTGATTGGTTTCATTATTGCCAAAGCATATTTGACTTTGCTGGCCAACAGTTATAATATTATTGCTAATTCACTGTTCTACCCAGACTCATCTAAAAGTTGACTTTAGTGGTTACCTCGTGAAAATCAGTGACCCCAGTGGATGCAGTGATAATCTCAGTATTGTAGACCAGCAGGTGATTTAAATCATTTACCTTGATTAAATTCCAATCAGCAATATCATCTACTTTATGCTCTTTGTTTTTTGAAAGAGTGGACTTTTAACATCCTTAATCAAACAACTTAAATGAAATATCTATGTAGGGAAAACCTTATTACATTTCCATTTGTATAATCTATCTATAGCCAGGTTTTTAATTATGATAATTTAATTAGATCGTTATTACCTTGCTAACATTCTGTACCTGATAAGCTTATAAATTAACCATCATCCTCACATGATGTAGGTTAACAAAATGTAGTACCTACCATCCTACTAACTTAATAGGTCTCAATTTTGATCCTTCATGTGTCTTCAAACTTTCTTATGGACTTATTTCCAGGAGGGAGAGACAAGTAAAAACCATTTGGTCACATACATAGATTGGTATTCTGCAACATCACTCCCCTGCTCCTATGATGATGTGGTGGCAAACCTTAAGAAAATCAGTATTGAGCATTTTATTCTTGTGATCAAGCCAGATGCCAGGTAAAACAACTGTTTGCTTTGAAAGTGTCTCTTTGGTTAGAAATGAAGTTTGAGAGTTTGATAGATAGTCTAGATCATTTGTATCCTGCCCTCTGATGATTTTACCATCTGAAAATATCGTGTTGTACAAAAATAATTTCATTGCAGTGACTTCCATAACAAGGGAGATGAAAGTTTGGCTGATTCAGATGTCACAATAGTAATACTGAGGCCTGATTCAACAACATTCTATAAGTTCAAATCCCTCGTGGGGAAAGATGGAGAATTAACCAACATAGCTGTAAATACTTAGCCAAAACTATAATTTACATAATATCTTATATATTTTGATGTTCTCATATAAATATCATTGGTAGAATATTTGATAATATTGGCCAATGCATCGATTTCTAAAGTGACAAATTAAAACTCACGAGTTTCCATGTGGCTCTGCAGCGTGCACTGGAACCTTATGGGATCATTCGAATATTATGTTATCAATTTTTGGCCTATTTCAACCCCCTCCCCTTCGTAATCAAGTTTACAGTAGTTGTATTTGTTACAATTAAAGATGTAAAGTAATCATTCGGAACCCCCTCCACCTAGGTGATTACGTAATATGTGAACGATCCCTATATCACGTATGTGTATATTTCAGGTAAACACTCCCCATGAAAACGACGAAAACACGAGCATTCCGATGTCCAGCATGGCCATTCTCTTTGTGACGGTGGCGTTCGTGACGCTCATGACCGTCAGCATTGGGTGGCTGGTGTTTTACTACGCGCAGCGGTGCCGGCAGCGCAACATGAGGGAACGACTTCAGGTACAAAGCATTGAAAATATGTAGAATCAATATAGAAATTAGTATAGAAATGATAAAACATATATTGGTGAACCAGGTCTTTGAGTCACACAGGCACACTACTCTTGAGTTGAGCCACCATTAATATAGAAATATATTATGTCAATTGTTATAGTAATCGTGCCCTGAAATTGCAGGACACACAAATAATTTGTCATCACACTGTTACAGTTGAATGCTGATGGATTGGGTATCAACCAAATGGTCTCCCATAATCATATAATTGATGATAAATATTTGTCTGTAAATTTACTGTTTAAAGTGTTCACTAGTTGTGTTTAAAATTAACTATGGTTTACCTATATATCATCACTTTTATTAAACGTGGCTATTGGCTTGACTGGTTCACCACATCACTGGTACACCATACTGCATCAAGTATACACCTGTTTTCATGATGTATCTTATGAGTGACAGAGCTGAAAGCTGTCTTTCAATCCACTGTAGCATTAACTTTCATGCCCCATTCCACCTACTCATATATATTTAAGATTCGTTGAATCACTGAACCTGCAAAATTATAGCTATCTTGGTACTGAAAGCTTGAAAGTCGGAGCATCAAGCTGTCTCGTAGATCTGGGAAATGTATTTACATGATAATGTGTTCACGTTGGGAACCAAGTTAGTGGTGGTTAAAAGAGTACTGCTAAGTGATTTAACGGTTATATTTTGTGAAATTGTCACACTTTCATTTCCGGTTCACCTTATTGCAGTGAGGGTTAAATTATCGTTAAATGAATGATGATCAGCAACTGCTTCCCACCTTCAACTTTTGGCAAAATAAGTAGTTCAGAATTAACGCGAGACTGGATACCATAATATCACATTTCTACTCAATCATTTATTATGAGATTGCCATCAGATAGGACTTGTTGGTTAGTTCAATTCATATTCGCCTTAATAACCTGCGCATATAAGCTCAGTCCAAACTCCAAATCAACAGGCGAAAGAGGGATTCCAAGTGCTGAGGTGGGGGCGTTGGTTTTGCTGACGTCAGCAAAGCATTTTAGAGATTTTCACCCCCACAAATGTCTAATTTTATTACATGCCAATTGCCGGGTCGCTTATTGATATAACTTACTTCTGATTCTTAATCTCTCACTTATTGGTGCATTGTTCCCATGCCCCAATACCATTAGGGGGAGGGCCTATTCACTAATTTATGGGCAGCAAGGGAAGGCGCAAGGGAAGGGGTATTAAATGTCCCAATTTAAATTTCTTCTGATAAATTAATAAAAGTTAAACCCCCTTAAAAAAAATTTCCCATTCAAACTTCCCCTTTAAAAAAAAAAATTTGTTTGGGGGCCGCCGTCAAAAATGTTTGGCCAAAAGTTTCCGGGGTTTTAACCAAACATATTCTCACAGTGCATATTCTCACAGTGCATACACTGAGTATCAGCGGTACATAGCACTGTTAGCCACATATATAAGCGATCGAGAATCGACTGAAAGACGAAAGTAGGGGGGAGATAGCTCAACTGGTTAGAGCACCTGACCGGCAATCAGAAGGTTGTGGGTTCAAGCCCCGCTCGCCCCGCTCGCCCCGCTCATTTTCAGATCACCGAGTTTGTATGTGTGACTACAGGCAGGGTAAATTACATACACTGAGTCACTGGTAACTTCATGAAGTTTATCCGTCAGTCAGAAGGGCCATCATATGTTCGACCACCTCAAGGTTGATGTTGTGTAGTTTAGTCTGAGTTCGAATAGCTGCAGCTGTAACCACAGACTAGAAGGTTGCTTGGTTGCAGGTATCCAAGCAAAAAAATTCTACAATGAAATTTCTAACGATTCAAACATTTTTGTAATTCTTACATCCACAATCTACATTCTACTGGCACCTTGTTTCACAATTTCGGCCCTTGGACTGAAATACATACCTTTTAACCTCCAAAACCGTTGGACGGTTGTCGTAGTGACCTCCTGCTAGTTGGGTGAGGTCAATCCATTTTGCCAGTTGAAACCAACGTAACTAAACTTCACGCAGTCCGATACAACGTTATTCTAACTTGGAATTAATAAAATTGACGTATTTCTTTATTTCTACACCTCATCGACGTGAACTCACGTGCCGAAATACAGTATCCGGCTTCAATTTCATGCATTAGTCGTATTTGAACTCATTTCAACGTAATCAAGTCGAAAATCCCCGTATAAATATCAATTTCTTCGAATCCCCTAATTTCTACAAAACGTCCGCGTGAACTCACGTGCTTCACTAGTCCATTGTATATTTCCCATGCCTATTCACTATGGGACATGGAGAAACCACTATCAGTTGTCCATCGTATCACAGAATAGGACAACATAACAAATTTCGTTGTAAACGTAATTTCGAGCATTTGCAGCTCCATATCCAAAGGCCTCTCATGACAACATTTTTGGGCCGATTACCATCAAATTCGTTTTATAACTAAATCTCAAGGTATAAAAAGCAGCATATCAAAGTAAAACATTATCCGATGAAAAGTCTTTGAGTTGGAGATGTCCAAAGTAGCGCAAAATAGCGTTATATCGCAAAATATGCTATTTTAGTGGTTTTACGCGATTTTGATGACGTCATCACAGCACCCAAACAGCCTCGAACCAACTTCCCATATAGCCTATAAGACAATTCTGCCTTAGTACAACATACTTTGACCGGTCTCATCTCAAGATAAATCGCAGTTCTTGACATCTTACTCATTTAAAGTTTTGTCCTATAATTTGGAAATTGATTTTTCAACGTACCTTAGAAAATCGCGTATATCTCGATGAAAAATCGAGATAGCCCAATGGTCCATATGATTTTCTGAAAGCTCTTTAAATTTGCTAAAAATCATTCTGAAAAATCAGACAGCTATCTCCTTTCCTTCTTGGTGAAAAATGCGCTTGAAAATAGCCTATTTTCGCTAAAAAAGCAATAAAATTTCGCTAAGTTGATGACGTCATAGTGGCGTGATAATGACGTCACCAGAACTTCTCTTATAGCCTATAACACTTTCCTATCTTACATCAACAAAACCTGACCTCGATCATGGCTCTACCATTTCCCGTTCTTGAGATCTCGGCTTTATAAGTTGGGTCCCGAATTATCAGCTCTTATTATTATATAATACTAGCAGGCCCGTTGGGCCTGCTAAAACGTAGCTCACTCGGCGAGGCTACGCCCCGCCTCCCTCGCAGAATTCCAAAATTGCAATTCAAGTTATCAAGACAATTTTTTTATTCTTACCGCATTGAAGAATTGAAACAATTAATACATTCACGCCAGCTACAAATTTTGAAATATGAAAAAGTTTATGAAGGAGCAAAATTGACAATAATCCGTTTGTCACTTTTAGTAATGCCAGTTTTGTCTAATTGCAATTGTACGACGAAGTTAGTTTAACTGCAATTTGAGAACCGTAAATGCATACTGAACGTTGAATTGCGCATTGATTTACGCCAAGATTCCCAAATTCGCAATAATATATGCCATGCCCAATTTGATCAATTTGAATTTGCCTTGGTTAATCTTAAATTTCTTTCAATAATTGAGTAATTGCTCGATTAACATAATTTAGTTGAAACCATTTTAATCATCGATTTAATAAATTGACCGACCATTGCCACTGATTCATAAAGGGAATTCTATCGCCTATAGCCTCCCCGATGCCAGGCATACCCATTCACTATCTTTAGATCTTCAATTTTAAATGTAGAAAACGTAAAATTAACAAAAACCACGACGCAGCAGATAGCAGCGTATCAGAAAGCACTCGCATACAACTGATCATAACCTGCACGTGCAGTTTCCAGTAACCATAACAACGCCACCAATAAGCACATTTCCCCCGTTCGTTTCTCTTGATAAGTTGATATTTTCTTGGCAAGCTCAAATTTAAACTGTGCGCCCGCACAGACAAACATAATTCACGTGCCATCTCCAAATTATATATAAGATTATTATTATTATACACCCTGTGACACCAAATTCTCTATTATATACCCTGGCCAGAAACGTCTCTCAAATTTTTTTCCTCCCCATTGGCCTTTTTGTGTATACAAAAAGGCAAATGAGAGGGTTGGCAGAGATCGTGGTCTGGGAGGGTGAGAAATAGAATATGTGTATATCAGGTCCAGTTTTACCATACAACTACTGTAATTTCTGGAAAGCGCCCGGATTGCTCCTTTATAATATCAGTCGAGAAAATGTCCCTCCGTCCCTCCGTCCGTCCCTCTGTCCCTCCGTCCCTCCGTCCCCATGTCACATAAATCTTCAAAATAACGAATTTCTTAATTCAAGGAGCTGTCGGTTGTCAAAGTATTAATCTTATAGGTTGATCTGGCCCATCCGTGCCGCATGCTCGAATTCCTAAATTATGATAAGTTCTGAATTTAATTAGGCTGTTGAAGAATTCGTGTCTTAAAAAGTTAAAATCTTAGGTGTGAGTTGGGCGGTAGATTTGAGGAAAAGGCTTCGGTTTTGTAAGGTTTAGTACCAAAATGCATAACTATTAGAGTTTCTGCTGGATTCGACTAATCCAATGTCTTATCTATAGAGGTGTATGGTTAAACTACAAACATAACAAAATACTGCATATCGATTTTCTAATTCAAGGATTGACATGAGAGGCGGAAGAGACTAAACTGTGAATCATCAGCGGTTACCCTACAGTTGTAAGGTCTCCCTGCCATCTGCGATGTAGGTGTACCATCAGCAGGTGACAAAGGGAAACGGAGGGGTTTCGGCCCACGTACCCCTCACAGCTTACAACTGCAAGGCTGGGCCACCCAGGACTCCGGATTCCTGAGCAACACAGTTTAGAGGGAAGGGGTAGAAAAAAGAAAGAGTTCAGTAGAGGTGAAAGATCAATGATTGCTATAATCGTGTGGAATATCTTAATATAAAGCTATTAAAACCTGAATTTGAACGTTGAAATAAAAGGGAGGTTGCAGGCATCTGCCTGTCCAGCCCACATTCAGTCCCAGGCTAATCATACAGCAAGTTATTTGAGGTCAGCAACAAGCTGCATAACTAACCAGTACAGAATGTGAAGAACCTCGCGTGCCAATACCTAAACAAATTGATCTAAAATTGTACTGTTATCTAAAAATTGCATATTTTTGAAAAACTAAGCTATTCTTATTAAGGCAACGTTTAATAATGTCTACAAGATTGAGTTATTATATCCTCTTTCAATCAGTTTTTTGGAAAACTTTTTAAGATTGAAAAGGAAAGTTTCAAATTCAGTACAAATGTTAGCATACCTAAGGATTTGACTGTAGAATACATTATGGCCTACTTCTAGAGGGATATTACTCTGTGGAAATGTTAAGGAAACTACAGAGAAATTAAAGTCATCGGTTTTGTTATATACAGACACGATCACTTTGCCTGGTTGGATAGAAATGTTGAGGTCCAGGTAATTCACGTTCTTGTTGTCATTACCTGACCTCTCCATTTCAAGAGAAGGATGATAGATTTGTTTGATGAGAGCTTCAAAGTTGAGATAATTAGTGGTAATGAGATCATCGACGTAGCGTCGTGTTTTGGAAAGAATCTTAGCTAGGGGAGAACTTTTTAGATTTTAAAAGATTAAGCATGAAGTTAAACTCTCGTTTAGCGAGAGTGAGATCCGCGATGGGGGAACTGGAATTTCCACCCATGGGGATTCCTAAGACTTGGATAAAAACTTTACCTGCGAAAACTAGATGTGATAGATGATAAAGTGTACTGCTTCTTTGAGCTGATCTCTATCAAAACTATGGTAGCCGTCATAGATCTTCTTTGCGAAGAAACACTTATTTGTATCGTATTTACAAATATTGATATACTTGTTTCTTTCCGAAAAGATAAGATCTATAACTTCTCCAATCATATCATCAACTTCTCTAAGGTCTAAATTGGTATATAAAGTAGTAAAGTCATATATTTGGAGATTAAAATACTTCACTGCCCTGCAGTGACTCAAGAAACTGTGCAGAAGAATCTATGCTCCAGAACACATTGACACCACTGTTATTGTATATTGTCTGACAATACTTCTTGAAGTATTCTCGCAGGAGTTTAAGACTACAATTAACAAGGATGTTCAGCTGTTTAGTAGCACAGTTTGATAAATACTATTCGCTGTGACTCTGTGAAAGGCGAATATTGCTTTTTGGAACAAGAGACAGCATTGGAACAGAAAACATAAGCACGGAATTTGAAAATCAGATAAAAAGTGATATCAACTTAGTATAAACATTCAAGAAAATACATCGCGTGAATAAACGGTGACACAATTTGATGCGAAACGTAAACCAATTCAACAAAATGGCGCGAAATCTACAACGAACCTAGTACAACAACGAACGCGCGCGCAAGAATTTTAGAAGAAATGGCACGTGCCAATTTGTGTCCTCGGTGGTCGCGCGCAGCACGCACATCTGCATCGGAACAGTATTTATATTCTTATTACTTTTTAAAGACTGCGTTTTGTATTATCTTATTTTGATGCTAAGGTTACATCAAGCACCGCGGGGGAGGGAAATTAAGCGCCTGCATACGGCCTACGGGAACAACAATAATTGTGTCGGTGCAGGCGCAATTCTTGTTATTTTTTCTTATGCAGGAGGTCACCGCCCTGGCCAGGGCGGGAATACATACCTATTGTGTATGATTTGATGGAGAGCGTGACTTCGACAGTGGAGGAATGATAGCTACAGAACCTGGTCTTGAACGTGATGCCACAACAGTTTGAAACAACTTTGTGGAGGATCTTCCACATCATCAAAATTAAATAGGGTACCCGCCAGTGTTGCAGTGACATGAGGTTCAGTTGAGCAAGTCGTTCCCAATAGTTGTGATCATGCTGTAGACCCCGTATGCAACCAGTGAACGTTCTCTGATCCCCCTCTAAGAGCTGGATTTCCGTATCTTTGCAGGGGTTCCGCAGTGGGCAACAGAATGTTCCTCACTAGCGACTTTAAGCTTTTTAGAGAGTCAACATTAAGTCATGTCACGAGTTTTAAATACATTGAACACCTTGGACAAAGAGCTTCTAGCTTTTGACACTGTATTCCCAATGTGCCAAGACCAACTGAGATCACTTAATACTTTTATACAAGAACTCCGTGATCTCTGAGGCGTTCGACTGGCCAAGAGGAACTCCATCGAAAATTTCGTAGCACTATAAGGTTTCAGCAACAATCGAGTTCAAAATTAGAGCTTTCACGTGGCAAGTTATTTCTTTGTGACCATCATAGGATCCTGTACAGATCATCTTGAAGCAGCATGCAGTCTTCAAGGCAGGCATTCGCCATTTTGTTTAGAAATTCAAGTATCATCACTCATCAGGAAAAAGGCTTACCTTAGCTGATGAAGCCACTACTTGTTCTAGGTCATTCATCAACAATATGAAGAGGAGTGGCCACTGGTCTTTGATGAACACCGTTCAAAACCTTGGCAAGATCATAGTGTACACCATTCAAAACCACCACTTGATCTTAATCAATGCAAAACGACTGGATCCATCTTATAAACTTGTTGTGAAACCCATCTCTTAGAGCAAGAAAAGAAATTCCATTTTCCAAAACATTTAGTCAGCCTTATCAAATGCTTTTCAATAGTCCATGTAGATAGAATCTGTGTCTTGATCATGTGTTATTGTGTTAACCCTTCTAATATATTATCATGAAAGTGATTCATCATTTGATTTATACAGATCCAGTATGATCTGAAACAGTGTTTTTCTCAGTAAACATGTTGTCAGATTCAAGATGGTACGTACACAATGTGTTTTCACTTTTCTGACAACTATCTTGTTCACTTTCAGTTGAACACTATTATTATCAGTTGTGAGGACCTCAGTTGTGGGTTCTTGGCCTCTTACTCAATTGTGAGATTTAAGGGAAAAAAAGTTGATTTTTCCCTTTTTTATGGTTAGTTAAAAATAGAAAAATTCCGAAAAGGCCCCTGAGGCTTTTCCCCTTTGCCCGCAAAACGGGGTAGTAGTGCTAGGGCCGACCCCCAAAGGGAAATTTTTTCACCCACAATTTTCGTGGACCCTTTTTCCCGGCCAAATTGGATTTTTCACTTGAAAATTGGGGTTGGGGCAGAAGGCCTTTTAAATTAGTTCAAATTAAAAATGGAAAATTTGGAAAAAAGCCCCCGCACGAAAAATGGAAGTACGGTTCTGCCCGGGCAAAAGGGCCGTTTTGGGTTTTTTGGCCCTTTTGACAATTATTTTGGGAAAAGTAAGGCCCCCTGCTCCCAAAAACTTAGAGAACTTTTTCGAAAAATTGAACATTGGTTTAGACCAAGTCAAAAATTTGGCCATTGAGCCCTAAAAAAGTTTTATGAAAACCATTTTTGAAATGGGAAAAAACCCAAAAGATTTTGGGCTTTTTAGGTTTTTTTTAGGATTGAAAGGGCCCAACTGAGGTGTGGCCCGGCAACCCTTTGGTCCGGAAGGCGAATGTTTTAAAGGGAACTCATTTTTAATTTGAATAAATAGGCATCCCGAACAAATTGGGTCGAGGGAATTTTCTATTTAAATAGGTTTTTTGGGTTTAGGAGTTTAAATTTGTCCCCCCAAAATTTGCTTAAAACGTTAAAGAGGGCCCCCGCCCATTTTTAGCTTTTCAGTTTAAGGTTTTCCTAAACCGGTTCCCAATTTGGAAAAATTTTGGGTTCAGTTGAATTGGAGAAATTTTCCCCAAAATATGATTTTTTTTACAAAAGGGGATTTTCTTCAAATGACAAACTTTGTTCCGGGGTTTCTTTTTTATTCAAATGAAAAAAAATGGTTTTTCCCCTTTACCCCCAATCGCAATCATCATGTTTATCTACAACTCTTCATAAACATATGCTCTAAAATGCCCAGGAAATGAGTTATGGGCGAAAAACCCATTTTTGGGCACTCGCGACTCATAATTTGGGCAATTATCATATTTCGGCTTAGGAAGGTCGTACAGACTTCGTTCATAGCTCCAAACAAATCGCAATCATCATGTTTATATACGACTTGCCATTGAAAATACCTTACAATATAAAATGAGTTATGGGCCAGACCCCATTTTTGGGGTCCATCTAATGGACCCGATTATCGATCTGCTCCAACTATACTTCCCACTTGACCAATATCAGAGTTCTGTTCTATTTTTTCATATTGATAAAACATCAAGTTTGACATATTCTCACAGTGCATTCACTGAGTCACTGGTAACTTCATGAAGTTTATCCGTCAGTCAGAAGGGCCATCATATGTTCGACCACCTCAAGGTTGATGTTGTGTCGTTTAGTCTGAGTTCGAATAGCTGCAGCTGTAACCACAGACTAGAAGGTTGCTTGGTTGCTTTTGATACTGTAGATCATACTCTGTTGCTTAACATTCTACAGAATGAGATTGGGTTGAGAGGGACTGTCCTTGCATGGTTCAGAAGCTTCCTCACTGGAAGAAGTCAAAGAGTCCGGTTGTATGATGAAGTGTCTGATGAGATCATTATAAAATTTGGAGTTCCTCAGGGATCTGTACTTGGACCTGTGTTATTTAACATCTATATAAGATCAATCTACAAATTTGTTCAGAAACTTGGCTTTTCAATTGAGGGATATGCTGATGATCATCAAATTATGCTGTCATTCAAGCCAACATCACAAAGTATGGTTCTCATTTATGAACTAAGGAGATGTTTTGAAAAAGTCCAATCCTGGATGGATCATTTCTATTTACAACTGAATGGCTCTAAAACATAAATTGCTTTACTAGGTAACAACAAGACCTTGAATGATATTGGGATTAAGGGTCTGAATTTTCCTTCTGGAATGTCAATTAGATTTGTGTCCAATTTCCATAATCTGGGAGTGTTCTTTGACTCTAAACTGACAATGGCAAAACAAGTAACTGAACTGAAGAAAAGTGCTTCAGAACAATAAGGAATGTTAACAAGATCCGTTTCCTATTAAGCAAAGATCAGTTAAAAGTGATCATAAATGCTCTTGTTGTTTCATGCTTGGATTATTGCAATGGGCTCTACTTTGGAATATCAGAGAGACTATTGTCACAGCTCCAGCTCATCCAAAATGCATGTGCTAAGACAGTAATGGGTAAATACAAACATGATCACATGAACAATGATTTAAAGGAGTTGCATTGGCTTAGTATGAGAAAGAGAGTGATTTTTAAACTTGCACTTTTATCTTATAAATCTCTTGTTGGTCAGTCTCCTCATTATTTACAAGAACTTTTTGTATATAGTCATCATGGACATTCACTGAAGCTTCTTGTTCCAAATTATAGGTCCATGTATGGCAGCAGAAGTTTTAGTGTTATTGGCCCAAAGTTAATGAATAGGCTCCCTAGAAATGTAGTTTCTGCATGTGATGTTGAAACTTTCAAATCACTATTGAAAACATTCTTATTTAATGCCTCTGATTATGATATCAAGGAGTTAATTGCTTAGTTAGTTTGGCATACTAGCTTTAAGTTTACATAATTTATTTTGACTTAACTTATTTGAAACTTTTCATTTAACTGGATTTTTGGGTAGAAGTATTTTTAGTTAACATTTTTAGATTATTTATGGTCCCAGCACTTCTGTGTAAAAGCTTTGCTTAAAAGAAGTGCTTTATAATTGTCACTATTTATTTATTTATTTATTATTATCCAAGCAAAAAAATTCTACAATGAAATTTCTAACGATTCAAACATTTTTGTAATTCTTACATCCACAATCTACATTCTACTGGCACCTTGTTTCACAATTTCGGCCCTTGGACTGAAAAAGATCTTTTATACATACCTATTGTGTATGATTTGCTGGAGAGCGTGACTTCGACAGTGGAGGAATGATAGCTACAGAACCTGGTCTTGAACGTGATGCCACAACAGTTTGAAACAACTTTGTGGAGGATCTTCCACATCATCAAAATTAAATAGGGTACCCGCCAGTGTTGCAGTGACATGAGGTTCAGTTGAGCAAGTCGTTCCCAATAGTTGTGATCATGCTGTAGACCCCGTATGCAACCAGTGAACGTTCTCTGATCCCCCTCTAAGAGCTGGATTTCCGTATCTTTGCATGGGTTCTAAGTGGGCAACAGAGAGCTCCTCACTAGCGACTTCTAGCTTTTTAGAGAGTCAACATTGAGTCATGTCACGAGTCATGTCAAGTACATCGAACACCTTGGACAAAGAGCTTCTAGCTTTTGACACTGTATTCCCAATGTGCCAAGACCAACTGAGATCACTTAATACTTTTATACAAGAACTCCGTGATCTCTGAGGCGTTCGACTGGCCAAGAAGAACTCCATCGAAAATTTCGTAGCACTATAAGGTTTCAGCAACAATCGAGTTCAAAATTAGAGCTTTCACGTGGCAAGTTATTTCTTTGTGACCATCATAGGATCCTGTACAGGTCATCTTGAAGCAGCATGCAGTCTTCAAGGCAGGCATTCGCCATTTTGTTTAGAAATTCAAGTATCATCACTCATCAGGAAAAAGGCTTACCTTAGCAGATGAAGCCACTACTTGTTCTAGGTCATCAACATTCATCAACAATATGAAGAGGAGTGGCCACTGGTATTTGTATGATTCTTTGATGAACACCGTTCAAAACCTTGGCAAGATCATAGTGTACACCATTCAAAACCACCACTTGATCTTAATCAGTGCAAAACGACTGGATCCATCTTATAAACTTGTTGTGAAACCCATCTCTTAGAGCAAGAAAAGAAGTTCCATTTTCCAAGACATTTAGTCAACCTTATCAAACGCTTTTCCATAGTCCATGTAGATAGAATCTGTGTCTTGATCATGTGTTAACCCTTCTAATATATTATCATGGAAGTGATTCATCATTTGAAACACAGATCCAGTATGATCTGAAACAGTGTTTTTCTCAGTTAACAGGTTGTTAGATTCAAGATGGTACACAATGTGTTTTCACTTTTCTGACAACTCTCTTGTACACTTTCAGTTGAACACTAAATTATCAGTTGTGAGGACCTCAGTTGTGGGTTTTTGGCCTCTTACTAGGGTGCACCAAAAAAATTAAATTTTTGGTGCTCAACCCCTGAGTGATAGATCTCGGTGAGACAAGACCGAGGATACCCGGTTTTTTGAAATTGGACCCCGGGAACCCCTGGAGCGTTGACGATTTGTATCGGCCATACTTGTATGGAAGGCGCGGTATGGCGTGACCATCCGCGGATTCTACGCGCGCGCTTCTATCCGCGCGCGCAAGATTCTGCTGCAGTTCCGCGAGATATAGATCGAAGTAGGGTGTATTTGACCGATATTTGCTAGATCGAAATAGGGTGTACTTGACCGTTATTTCAAGGAATTTTCAAATATAGTTTACAACAAAGGCCGTGTTTATTGAAATATCACACATTAGCTCCGAATGTTAATGAGGGCGAAGTGGTGATGATGCTGAGCATTTGATAAACTGATCGACATAGTATGGGCTATTGGGGTGGGAAGAAGCAAATGACAGTACCAGTATGATACATGATATGCTGCTGTGCATATAGAACGAAAGGGGACAATCCTGCTCACTTGGGGACAATGTACATTGTACTCCCGTGTGTAGTGTCGGTGTGTAACTGTAGACTTGTGTAGGTCGGATGTAACGGGAGGTTACGGGAGGTGATGGGGGAGGAACCTCGAGGTAACAATAGGCATAACTTCAGTGCTCGTTACTGACAGGATGAAATGTGATCTGAGAGCTTATTCGGGCTTAGAACTTCAGGTATGTCAGCGGCACTAACAGGGTTCGGATATCCTACATGATATGGAACAGATCACATGACCCATGATTGGGTCATGCGTGTGAATCGACTCGTGATACAGTATGTCAGTATAAATCGAATAATATTGCGTATTTCGCCAATGTTGTGCAGAAATTTAATTTTCTTAACGCTCTTTTAATTTTCTTTCGCTCAGTACTCAGATAATAAACCTCGCGCTGAATTAAGCGTAAGAGAACTACCGATTTGCGTTGCTTTCACTCACGCTTTATCCATCTACCCATACACTGATCACGCTACATCCATCTACCCATACACTCACGCTGAACACATCTACCCATACACTCACGCTACATCCATCTACCCATACACTAACGCTACATCCATCTTCCCATACACTCACGCTACACTCATCTACCCATACACTGATCACGCTACACTCATCTACCCATACACTAACGCTACATCCATCTTCCCATACACTCACGCTACACTCATCTACCCATACACTGATCACGCTACACTCATCTACCCATACACTGATCACGCTACACTCATCTACCCATACACTCACGCTACACTCATCTACCCATACACTCACGCTACATCCATCTACTCATACACTCACGCAACACTCATCTACCCATACTCAGTCCTCACTCAGTTGTACTCAGATCCGTTTATAACACGTAAATTTTGCGTCCTTTTGCGCGTGGTTGCAGCGTGGGTGTATGGGTAGATGGATAAGGCGTGAGTGAAAACAACGCAAATCGGTAGTTCCCTTACGCTTAGTTCAGCGCGAGGTTCATTATCTGAGTAACTGAGCGAAAATTTACGCTCAGTCCCCACTAAGTTGTACTCAAATCCGTTTATAACATGTAAATGTTGCGCCCTTTTGCGCTTTAGACTCTCGAAAAGCATTTCCAGAGTCTAAAGCACAAAAGGACGCAACATTCACTTGAATTAAACGGATTTGAGTGCAACTGAGTGATGACTGATACTGATAGCTCTATTGATATTATCTATAGCTCTATTGATATTATCTATGATAGCTCATTATGAGTCTCTCAACATTCTCACTCCAAAGGATACTTTGTAGCCGCTGTTTTCCCAGAATGAGGGACAAAGATGGGGACAAAAGTGGGGACAATCGGTCGCCCAGAACGTGGGAATTCTCACGCTCTCTCGGCTCACTCAGTAATTGTCCCCATCCTCGGAGATTGTCCCCTTCTTGTGAACGGGATGATTCAAATTTAAATATATGATGAATCAAGCATCGATACAGATTTAATCGAGTTATAGATTAATCAAGTAGTGTGAATCGACTATTGCTTAAGTGTGACCCAATTGCAATGCTATTTCTATATATGTAAGCTCAGCAGGCTCTGTTAGAGCTTAGTGGATACTAGACATCGCAGACAGTGTCGGCAGTCTTGAACCATTCCGACACGACCGGCTGGCCGGCCGGCTAGCCGACCGGCCAGCCGGCCGGCTAGCCGGTTAGCCGGCCGGCTGGCCGGTCAACCGGCCGGCCAGCCGGTGAGACAACCGCCCGGCCGGCTAGTCAATCAGCCGGTCGGCTAGCCGCCCGGCTTGCCAGTTAGCCGGCCGGCTAGCCGGTCGGTTAGCCGGTCGGCTAGCCGGCCGGCTAGCCGGTGAGCCAACCGGCTAGCCGACCGGCCAGCTGGTTAGCCGGCCGGCTAACCCCTACTCCAACACCCCTTTGCCTTCCTTCTCCAAACCTTCGTTTGCCTTCCTTCTCGGGCATCTGACAGTATTAAGAGCAAAATATTTGAAATCAGCGTATCCAAATTTTCAGGACTGCCTCTCAATCGGTACATTAGTGGGTTAACGTATTCAGATTCTCGCGGTATACCTACGTATCTCGCGTCATGTAATGCCTTATCAAGATAAGAACATCGCTCTCCTTCTTGTGATCGCATTCACTTACGTGTGTTACGTGAATATGACTGATTGCAGGGTGAAAATACTTCCAACAGAATAGTAACATCGGTCACTTACGTATCTCATGTGACACGGACTGATCAGGACTACATTCAATGCAATGCTTCATAGATCGTCTCCTACCCTGTTATTGCATGGTCACGTCGCTTCAAGACGAATACTTCCAACAGAATAGTAACATCGTTCACTTACGTATCTCATGTGACACGGACTGATTAGGACTACATTGAATGCAATGCTTCATAGATCGTCTCCTACCCTGTTATTGCATGGTCACGTCGCTTCAAGACGAATACTTCCAACAGAATAGTAACATCGGTCACTTACGTATCTCATGTGACACGGACTGATTAGGACTACATTGAATGCAATGCTTCATAGATCGTTTCCTTCCCTGTTATTGCATGGTCACGTCGCTTCAAGACGAATAGGATATTTGTACCCTTAAATAGAGGACTTTCTGACCATTCATCATCAGTTCATCATGGCTTGTTTCAACTCATCTGTTCTACAGCTACTAACCTCCAGTGAAGCAGACATCCAGATCTTCTGCAGAAACAGAGGTGTGATCCCTTCTTCCTCCCTCTGTACGGGTACGAACTGCAACGCAGTCCGGAAAATTTGGATACGCTGATTTCGGATATTTCGCCTGAGAAGAAAGGCAAACGAAGCTTTGGAGAAGGAAGGCAAAGGGGTGTTGGAGTAGGGGTTAGCCGGCCGGCTAACCGGCTGGCCGGTGGGCTAGCCGGTGGGCTAACCGACCGGCTAGCCGGCCGGCTAACTGGCAAGCCGGGCGGCTAGCCGACCGGCTGATTGACTTGCCGGCCGGCGAGCCGGTTGGCTCACCGGCTGGCCGGCCGGCTAGCCGACCGGCCAGCCGGCCGGCTAACCGGCTAGCCGGCCGGCTGGCCGGTCGGCTAGCCGGCCGGCCAGCCGGTCGTGTCGGAATAGTTCAAGACTGCCGCAGTGTCACCACCGTCATTGGATAAGGTATAGCATCCAAGATATAATTTTGACTCAGATGAGATGGGCTTAGCAATACCGGCTTCTGATGCGGCTGGTATTCAAATTTTATCCCAAACCCCAGTATATTTGTTTTAAACCGTCATTTTACCGTCCTTTGAGCGAATTATTGCAGGAGTCCCCTGGGGGTCCTGCGGCAGTACCACTACCACGCGGGAGAACCTATGGAGCTATGAGGTAGGTACGGGTGTATGGGTAGATGAGTATAGCTAAGTGTATACGTGTATGGGTACTGGTAGATGAGTGTAGCGTGAGTGTAGGGGTAAATGCATGTAGCGTGAGTGTATGGGTAGGTGAGTGTAGCGTGAGAGTATGGGTAGATGAGTGTAGCATGATGGGTAGATGAGTGTAGCGTGAGTGTATGGGTAGATGGATGTAGCGTGATCAGTGTATGGGTAGATGAGTGTAGCGTGAGTGTATGGGTAGATGAGTGTAGCGTGAGTGTATGGGTAGATGAGTGTAGCGTGAGTGTATGGGTAGATGAGTGTAGCGTAAGTGTATGGGTAGAACTAGATGGATGTAGCTTGAGTGTATGGGTTAGGGTAGATGAGTGTAGCGTGAGTGTATGGGTAGATGGATGTAGCGTGAGTGTATGGGTAGATGAGTGTAGCGTGAGTGTATGGGTAGATGATTGTAGCGTGAGTGTATGGGTAGACGGATGCAGCGTGATCAGTGTATGGGTAGATGAGTTTAGCGTGAGTGTACGGGAAGATGGATGTAGCGTGAGTGTATGGGTAGATGAGTGTAGCGTGATCAGTGTATGGGTAGATGAGTGTAGCGTGAGTGTATGGGTAGATGGATGTAGCGTGAGTGTATGGGCTTATGGGTAAATGAGTGTAGCGTGAGTGTATGGGTAGATGGATGTAGCGTGAGTGTATGGGTAGATGGGTGTAGCGTGAGTGTATGGGTAGATGGATGTAGCGTGAGTGTATGGGTAGATGAGTGTAGCGTGATCAGTGTATGGGTAGATGAGTGTAGCGTGAGTGTATGGGAAGATGGATGTAGCGTGAGTGTATGGGTAGATGAGTGTAGCGTGAGTGTATGGGAAGATGGATGTAGCGTGAGTGTATGGGTAGATGGATGTAGCGTGAGTGTATGGGTAGATGTGTGTAGCGTGAGTGTATGGGTAGATGGATGTAGCGTGATCTTACGCTTAGTTCAGCGCGAGGTTCATTATCTGAGTACTGAGCGAAAGAAAATTAAAAGAGCGTTAAGAAAATTAAATTTCAGCACAACATTGGCGAAATACGCAATATTATTCGATTTATACTGTATCACGAGTCGATTCACACGCATGACCCAATCATGGGTCATGTGATCTGTTCCATATCATGTAGGATATCCGAACCCTGTTAGTGCCGCTGACATACCTGAAGTTCTAAGCCTGAATAAGCTCTCAGATCACATTTCATCCTGTCAGTAACGAGAGCTGAAGTTATGCCTATGGTTACCTCGAGGTTCCTCCCCCATCACCTCCCGTAACTGCTTGTCCTTCACCTCCGATGATGTACTGACCATCAACATCATCCCTGCAGCTGCTGCTCCCTCGCAGTTGAGCTGAGCTTCCGACAGCTCAGCCTCAACCCTATGCCTTCACCCGTCTTATACGGGTAAGACGAAGTTTAGTATTGATGATGCTTCCTTCCACTAGTTCAGGAAGAACCAGAACGGAACAGTGCAGTGCTCTTCCGCTGTTTGAAGAAGAAGAAGTGATGTACAGCATCCTTCACCCTGACAGCAAACCTGGAGCGAATCAAACGCAGTAACCTTACTCACAAGAATCATTAATTTTGGGTGTTATTTATATGTTATGTGTGCTTGCGATAAATCTATAAATTTTCTGATTACATCCGACCTACACTAACAAAAGTCTACACTTAAAGTTACACACCGACACTACACACGGGAGTACAATGTACATTGTCCCCAAGTGAGCAGGATTGTCCCCTTTCGTTCTATATGCACAGCAGCATATCATGTATCATACTGGTACTGTCATTTGCTTCATCCCACCCCAATAGCCCATACTATGTCGATCAGTTTATCAAATGCTCAGCATCATCACCACTTCACCCTCATTAACATTCGGAGCTAATGTGTGATATTTCAATAAACACGGCCTTTGTTGTAAACTATATTTGAAAATTCCTTGAAATAACGGTCAAGTAACCCTACTTCGATCTAGCAAATACCGGTCAAGTACACCCTACTTCGATCTATATCTCGCGGAACTGCAGCAGAATCTTGCGCGCGCGGATAGAAGCGCGCGCGTAGAATCCGCGGATGGTCACGCCATACCGCGCCTTCCATACAAGTATGGCCGATACAAATCGTCAACGCTCCAGGGGTTCCCGGGGTCCAATTTCAAAAAACCGGGTATCCTCGGTCTTGTCTCACCGAGATCTATCACTCAGGGGTTGAGCACCAAAAATTTAATTTTTTTGGTGCACCCTAGCCTCTTACTCAATTGCTGAGCATTTAAGAGCATATGTTCATTAGCAAGTCGTGTATAAACACGATAATTGCGATTCTTTTGAGCTATGAACGAAGTCTGTACGACCTTACAAAGCCGAATTATGATAATTGCTCAAATTATGAGTCGCGAGTGCCCAAAAAGTGGGTTTTTGGCCCATAACTCATTTCCTGAACATTTAAGAGCATATGTTCATAGAAAGAATTGTATAAACAAGACGAATGCGATTCGTTTGAGCTATGAACGAAGTCTGTACGACCTTCCTAAGCCGAAATATGATAATTGCCCAAATTATGAGCCGAAAGTACAAAAAATGGGTTTTGACTTCCATAACTCATTTCCTGGGCATTTTAGAGCATATGTTTATGACAAGTTGTATATAAACATGATGATTGCGATTCGTTTGAGCTATGAACGAAGTCTCTACGACCTTCCTAAGCCGAAATATGATAATCGCCCAAATTATGGGGCGTGAGTGCCCAAAAAATGGGTTTTTGGCCCATAACTCATTTCCTGAGCATTTTAGAGCATAGACTTCGTTCATAGCTCAAACGAATCGCAATCATCATGTTTATATACGACTTATCAATGAACATATATGTTCATTGATAAGTCGTATATAAACATGATGATTGCTGATTGTTTTAAATCAAGGTGTAATCTGATATATTTTAAGCCAAGATATGGAATTTCAGATCATGCATTTATCTACTGGAAAATGCGTGGCCCAAAAATGGGCGAGCCCCATCTGAAAAAGTTGTCTCCGGGCTTTTTTCGTTCAAAATGGTCTAAGGAAGGTATAACAAGTGTCCATAGAACTCTAACAATTTTTGCAGACAAATGTGCATAACTTACCAGACTAAAGGTGTTTTGACTGTATTTTAGTCGTTGTTCGTTGATTGGATTCCAATCAAGGTGCACTGACTTTATTCTACTCGGTTCTGCGTTGATTGGATTCCAGTCAAGGTGGAATGGTCCTGTATTCTCTCGGAGTTCGTTGATTGGATTCAAATCAATGTGCAGTGACTGCATTCTACTCGATGTTTGTTGATTGGATTCCAATCAAGGTGGAGTGGTCCTGTATTCTACTCGGTGTTCGTTGATTGGATTCCAATCAAGGTGTAGTGACTGAATTCTACTAGGTGTT
>WFMF01000884.1:0-30801 GCA_011033025.1 Beroe forskalii | reverse complement strand
CTGACATGCCATAGTTTGAGTTTTGGAGCTTTTTGCCCTGCTTGAGGATCCATTCTTTATCTTTGTATGCAGTTACTCTGACAATGATGGGTCTAGGCCTGGATTGGCCAGGCTTCTTAGCTCCTAGTCTATGAGCCCTGTCAAACAAAGACCCCTGTATATCCTGAGCTGTAACCAGACCATGGTTCATGAGGATTTCTGAGATTACACGAGCTTCACAGTTTTCTTCTTCTCTATTGTGAGCTTCTGGCACACCATAAAACACCAGGTTGTTCCTTCGGCTGCGGTCTTCAAGATCAATTGTTTTATTCTGAAGAGCTTTGATATCTGATCCCTGTTGGGATTCAATCATCTCAGTCTTGTTTCTGAGATCACTGGTTTCTTGGGAAAGGAAGTTTTTGCTTTCTTTGAGGTGCTTAACTTCAGACTTCAGGAAGCCAACTTCTTCACTTAATTTATTGAGATGAACATCCTTGGATTCAATAACTTCCTTCAATGCTTCTATTTTGGCATTGAAAGACAATTCCATTTCATGCATCCTCTGTTTTAGTTGTTTGATAACATCTTTGCCTCCTTGGTTAGATGAAATTTCAGGATCAGTAACACTCTTGCCCTTCTTATCCCCTTTCTTCTTATCCCCTTTGGGGGCATTATTATTATCCATCTCCTATCTCCTAAGCCTGCACCCAGATTTGACGAGCCGCTCAAATTTGATTGTAATTAGTAGTGTTGTTAAGTTTAAAACCTTGATTGTTGTAAGATTAAGAGAAATTTATTGATCAATCATTGGTGTAATGTGCTACAAAATATGAACTTTTTTGTTGTATTAAAGTTTTTGTTTTATGAAGGTTTCCCTTTTGTTAATGCCTTGTTGAAAAGTATGACAAGATTCTGAATATGAATATAATACTTATTGAAGTGGGATATAGGTAGTGTTTGAGCTCCGATTGCTTCTCAGTAAATGTCCAAAAATATAATCAGGTTAGTCCTGTTGAACTTGATTGCTTATAGCATTGACTGACTTAAAACAAAGTTGCAAAAGCGCAAATGGGTAGTCCTGTTTTTTTACTTGACCCTACTGCTGCTTCTTCTTTGGAGTTTTATAGCTATGGTAGTTCAATATTGGATTTTACTATTGGTAATCCAGTTGTTCAAACCATTCAAATTTAACATTTCACTAAATGTAATGGCAAACGTTTGTTTTGTGGGCTAAAGGTGTAATCACCTTAGTTGATGTGTCACTATGATATAACATTTCGAATCATATAAATCCTAATGCATCTTTTCTATCTTTTCAACTACACCATTTTGGGCAAATCTAGATTAATGATTTTGTGTGCTTCTGTTTGATGGTTATTCTATGCCTGCTTTTTTCCTTTTGACTACATTTTGAACAGATTTTCCATTTACATTGTGGAAGTAAAGCAGACTAAGTTTTTTTAATGGAAAAATACCTAAATATTCTATTATTAACTTATATCACCCTTATTGAGCTCAGTGGATAATCATGGAAGAACCAAAGGCAAAATCATTTGCAGTAAGAGCAATTCCTATCAGAAAATCAAAGATGTCAAAGTCTAGAATACCAACTGTCAGCTCCCCAACCAACTTCAGGCACATTTTACATGTAGGATCAGACTCCCATCATATTGATGTGTCTTCAGTTCCACCTGAGGTCTGTAAAGTTTATACATGTTTAAATAAATTTTTGAGTTGGTTTGATGTTAATTTGAGTGAAATTTGATTGCCTCATATTTATTATTGAAGGCAATTGTTACTTTCAATGAAAGACAGCAGTTTTAAATAAGTTGTATACCCAATGATATATTTTGTTGGATTATTTTGAGACCAGCAGATTGTCTTCACTCAAGCAAGATGATAATTAGATAATTTAGAAATTAAATAAGTGATATGCTACATAATTTCAGTGGCAAGATGTTCTTGAAATAGCCAAGCACTGTCAGGAACTAGATATCTCTAGTCATAGCAGTACAGAATCAGATCCCTGCAAGAAAGAAGATGAGCCTGTTGAGAAGATCAATGAAGGTGAAATTGAACCCCAGCCAGAAGTCATCACTTCATCAGAAATGCAGCAGTCAGACATTGATCTCTTTGCAGAGTTGGAGCAGTCCCTGTGTGATGATTATAAAAAGTTTCTGTTTGGTTGAGAAAATTCTATCATGACAGGAACTCTTTTTGAGAGACCAGAAGTTTGCCCAACTCTTTGAAATGGTTTGCCTCAAGATATACAAAAAGCTGAACTGTTACATGTGTGCTGAAAGTAGAGTGTGTGATGGATTGAGTCTGACATCCCATTACATTACCATTAGAACTTCAACTCTAATACTACCAATTAGTCCATAAACTTTCCTATATACCTACTGATATTCTGAAAATTCACTGATCAGCTGTTGCTTTTCACTCATCAGCATTCATTGAACTCATGGGGATTCTCTCTGAGATGTGGTTGATGATTGACTGAATAATCTCTGGTAGCAACTTTGTTAGTGTTGTTTGAAAGATGGTATGAACTATTTGATTTGATTATATGAAGTAATACAATATTGTGATACTTGTTGGCCTTGTGTCCTGTGCAAGTTATATGTTACTTCATGCACCAAAAAGTAGCTTTGGAATGTTCAAAAATGTTTTATGCATGTGCATACTACACTATAAGCCATTGAATTATCTGTTTTGCTGAATTGTGGAGCAAATCTACTTCTATTGCAAGTGGCACACATAAGTTTTCAAAAATGCCCTTTCACATTGGAAACACTGTATTGTGGGCTAAAATATGTGGCATATTGATCAAACATGCCCATTATTGTATCAGCCTCGTGAATATATTGCAGTGCATACTCAAAAACAAATCATCGTATTTCCAAGCAATATTTCTAGAAGCTTACATTGAGTAGGTATAGCTTCCTGTACTACATAGAGGATTAGAAATTGAGTCTGGCATAGTAAAATAATCATACAAATAATAGTCCTATTTCTGGAGCGTATCATTTCCATTGTGTCCAGTGGTTGATTATAGCATCATATTATGTATGATCATGATATTATATAAACATTGTGTGACAGTGTAACTCTTCTGTCCATTCATTTCACGGAGTCAAGTATATTACATGATAAACCGCACACTCAAGGTAATATCATAACCACAGCGCAGAATGCCTCCAGAGTATAACAGTCTCACAGAAGCTCCTGGTACATATAATGTATGTCATTATATAATAGATGTTGCTGCTCATCAAATCCTTTATAATACGTGTGTGCAATCAGCCATTTTGTATCTAACAAGCAGCACTCTTATGTGTGTGCTCTGTGTGTTCTGCTTGCTTTTACTTTTATTGCTCTCTTAGTTATATTTATTGAGAAGTATTTGACACTGTGCCTCATTCGAGGCACAGGGTCAGGTCTGAGGGCATTTAAATCTTCAGACAGTAGCTGTCTGAAAAGTAGCACGATTCTTTTATCCCTTAACTCAATATATGAGATAACTGTTCCATTCAATTTCCAAAGTGGCTGATCAGCCGGAAATCATTGCCGTTATATTATACTTAACAAAGAGTAACGACTCCTTCACTTGTTGCCAAGTTGTGAGGAAATTATTGTAGAATGTCTGTCTGCCAAGTTCACACCTGCAAGGTATAATAACACACGTGCAGATGTGTGAGAGAGAATCATCAAGTATTTATGACGACCTACTACTATTACTGCTACTACTACTTTTACTACACTAATCACACAGTACATTCACCCGCATAAGACTCACTCTCACAACCCCAGTGATCTGGTGTTATGATCATAATGCAGGGGTTTTGTACCAGTCAGTGCATCCTGACAATGAACTGCCCTGTCTACTGCTGCCTTGAAATCTGTGTCTTTAAATACTACTGTATAATACACAAGTCTTGTGCCTGTGCAGTGGTGCAGTTGTCAATGATCATGTAAAAATGCCTTTTTTAGGTGGTAGATTTGCAAACAGCGTCAAGAAATGTTAACTGTACGTTATCGTTTTGCCATTTCGGTTTACAAGCTTCAAATCGTTCAAGGACACGTCCTTGTCTTGGTTTGAATGCTGTACTTCTTTAACCATAGACGTGTGTCGCAAAGCATTCACAATTTAGCAATTGTGAACACTCTAAGAACACGACAATTATCCTCATCGCCTATGAGAGTTTGAGCATTTCCCTGCTACGACGAGTTCACTGATAAAGGTAGTGGTAAGCCCCTACTCCACAACAATAGTGTAAGTTCTGATTGCAAGTCAAATGAAAGAGATCGAATATCGTAGCATATATCACAATCAAACTCATAAGAAGAGGTATCATCAAGCAGCAGCTTTTTAACCTCGAAACTTCGGCTATTGGAATTTTAAAACACTTTCAACTTTTGAGTCCTAATTTCAACACGTTCCATTTGATGTTTCGGACGTCACTAACATCTTAAATTGAAATAGTTCTTATTTCACTTTTCGAGATTCGTCTTGAACTTTCTCTCTGTCCTGTGTTAGCCGGTGTTCTGAAAACATTGTTTATAGTGAGAAAGTGTTAGGTAATACACGCGTACAGGAAATCTAGCGTCTAAAATAGCATAATATTTGTTGTTTGTTTTGTCAGAAAATAATCATAAGCCTTACATCAGAGGGGAATAGATCCAGGACATACGTAGTAGGTACACAAATAGTAGAAATCATAATATTATTATATATTCAACAACTACAATATAAATATTATATAATATTTGTTTTGGTGAAGCCTTTGATCTGACCAGAATTTCATCACTTAGCACAGGCAAGTCGCGTACAAATAGGAGGCATTTTCTTGTGACAGCATCGTCATAGTTTAGCCTGGTGCGTTAGTGATGTCGAATAGTCGCGTTTTCCATTGCCTTGGCTGTAGTGTCAGCGTGCATTCCAGGCAAGTACTACCAGTACACACTGTACTACAGTCTTTGGTTGTACGCTATAGATCTCTTTGGTAGTCTGCTTGAATTTTACCTGCTCGTGGAATTTTAATTTTACTCATAGTGCAAGCATGAGCGTCTTCTTATGATCCAAACAGCTAGTAGTTAAAGAAATTAAATAATTCGACTTACATATAAGGACACTAGGACAGAATATTACTTCCAATCCAATGAGCTGTGATGATTTTCTCCAGTGTCACACGTAAGTATTGCACCAGTGTCTACTCACTATACTATACTGTCAACTTGCAGGTTCACTGTCAAACTGTGGTAATATAATGTGCTAAATCAAGGATATACGGTGTATTGTCGGCGTATTTTCGCCTAATATAATACCCTCTCGTAACTATAACATCTACTAATTTTGAGTGACACAATTCAGCATCATATTTATTTTAGTACTACATTAACATACCAATGTAGTTATCTGTGACACATTGTCTTACAATTGTCATCGTTTTCTGATCGCTCTAATAATAATAATAATAATAATAAACTAACTCTCACTAAGATTTTTATGTGAAAAATGCCAGTACCGAAAAAAGCTGCGATGAATTTTAAGATTATACTAATACAATTCGCAAAGTTTTGAAGTATGATTTTGAGATTAAGTAAGAACTTTTGGAGGTATTTTTGAAAGTTAGAGTGACTTCGATCGACAGGTGCGTTAGTGCAGTAGTTAACTCCATCTGTTATATCTCAATCTCGGAATTGTGGTATTTTTGGGTGGAAATTTTATTATTTGATTGTTACTTATAAAATCCTTTATAATATATACATTATTTACTGTGGTTTTAACTATAAAACTATAAATTTTTTTGGATAGAGTCTAAGAAATTCTTACTTTATACACCGCCGAATCAAGGGAGCAATGATCAATTACAGCAGTAAATTTGAAATTAATTATATTCACAAATTGAAAATAATATATTATACAATTTGAAGTGTGAAATGGAGTATGTGTGAAATAGTTTTTGTGTTGACTGTTTACTACATAATATAATATTCTTCGTACAAAATATAATGTTTTCTTATCAATAATAATAATATATATTAGAATTTTTAAAAACAGAAATCTACACATATTTTGATTTATATATATGAAGATATTTAATCTCAATTTTAAATTCTATATCAGTGTTAATGTTATTAAAGACTATTGCAACTTCTTACTTAATTACTTAAGTGATTAAAACGCCCTCATCTTTCACCTTTAAGTGGTTAGAAAATTTACTTGTAGTTTGTACTTATTTATTTGCTCTGTGGGTGTTACAGTCTGCATCTAAAATTTTCATCAGTTTTGCAATAGTTTGAAAAGTACCCATCTATCTGATATTATTCATAATGTTTGAAGGTTCATTCGACATTTTAGTAATAATAATGATTATCTATCATGCCCGAAATTGCAACAACTTTAAAATCTATTTTTAGATTCGTAAAAATTTAGAGTTTTATTGCTTTTCACTGGTGAAATTTATGAACATAACACTGAGTCCTACACTCCTTATAGGCATATATCATTTTCATGAAATACTATGAGGGGCACTAAACTGCCTAAGTACCTAGAGCTGTTGAAGTGGATATGGTCTGAGAAATGTGATCAACTCCAAATATGGGAATATGAAACGGATGAAATTATATGAACCTTACTTACTTCATAATTTTATATATCGGGGGGATAGTGGCAATTACGTTTGGTGGGAAAGCTACTGGGGGGAATTACTTTTGTCGTCGTCAAATTTTAATTTCGTAGTTGTCAAATTTTAAATATTCAATAATATGCTCAATGCTCCATATGATAGATTTTACAGTCATTGGTTTAGACTTTACTACGGCCGTGATATTAACTCGGACCCCGTGAATTTCTTGCTTAGTCCATGGCCAAACACATGGTGTGTACAATGTACATTGTACATTAGACCTAAAAATTCAGATAATATCATTGTATCTTCAGTATTTTGTCTTCAAAATGAGCTAAAACTGTATTAAATTGACTAAATTTCATCCCTCATAGATTGATTATGGTTACCCATCCCAGGTAATTTCGTAATTTGAAATTCTGTGATGAGCCGTTCATCCCTTGCCTAGATATGTATTCTTATCCTTGAATTAAATAAGCCAACAATTCCTAGCACTAGAAAACGCGGCACAGGAGCATCGCTTGTATAATTTGTAATTGTATACTTCTTGGACAATTCTTGTTTTCCTATTCCCCAATTTATTCGCAACCTTTGACTTACATGCTATACTTGCATTTCGGTGGTATTGGTCGAGCATATATCACAATATATGCGCATTGCACGTACAACTGTATCATGATAATATATTGGTCATCGGAATAGTCCATTTTCTACCACTCAGTAAAGCTTTAGAATATACCTAATTATCTCAGCCAATCTCCCACGGAGTACAGTAATATTCCCGTCTACTTCTAGCGATGGGTGTGAATTATTGGAATTATCTCTTTAAACGAGCAAATGTTGCAACTTTTATAACTTATTAATTCAGACTAAGCACCTGCTTTCACCGTTTACTGACTGCAATTAGGCCAAGCGTCTGTAACGTTAGTATTAACATTATACGCACATTTGCGATTTGCGTATGCAATATAAAAATGTAGCAGTTGCAAACGAAAACCACGTTTTTCCACGTCATCAATTAGCCTCATTAAAGTATGATAATGAAGTCACCCCCAATTACCTGTCTATTATCTTATGATGCACATTTGACGTTGTCCTGGAGTCCTGGATATGTGAGAATACTCAGGTTACGGTGACGTCATTAAGTTATGATCGTATTATTTTGTATCATGATAATATCACAGATAACAACTGCTTCAAATCTTATTTCGTCATTGATCGGCCCGCGCGTCGTATTATTCGTCACATGTTAACACGTCATGGTATCATGACGTGTTATACTTCAGGTGGTGAGGTGTTGCTGGGTCCTTCCTTCACTCTGGATTCTATAGTCCGAGTATAGACTTGATCTAGAGTGCAGACGAAACAAAACTTCTTATGTGAAAAAATTTTAAAGACCTAAAAGAATTTATATAAATAAGCCGAAAATTGAAGAATTTATTAAATCGAGAATCTGACCCCATTTTCCTCCTGAGACCATGAAATGAACTCAGGATGGTTTAAGCCTAGCAAGCGACGTCTAAAGCGGCAACTCTCTATCTCACAGCCACATAACTTTCAGCATGTGGAACACATCGGACACGACGGTTAGTTGCGGGTTCAGTCAGAGATTTACCCTTCATTAATTACCGTGGATTTACCCTAAGTTTGTCATAGATTTACCCTTAATTTGCAATGGATTTACCCAACATTTTTCATGGATTCACTAGTAACTATAGATTCACCCCGGGCTCACCGTATGATTATTGATTATCAATTTTAATTGGCTGGATTTGCCCCAAATTCACTATTCACCCTGCATTTGCCTATTTTATTTTGTACGAATTTATTTTGCCTGTCAGTTGGAGCGGTGTTTGCCATATATACGCAGAAATTATAATTCATGAACTGAAGTTAGGTGCCTCTGCTCGAATTCGTGCGGCTTTCATTAACACATGCTCAGTTAGTCATTACTCTGTCAGATGTATATTGTGTATACCACATAAATAGAAATGTATGTGAGATCATGCAAACATACATTCACACATCTGATGTTGTTAGGTTTTTGTCAAGTTGTAATCATCGGCCAAGCCCATTTCATGACAATGTATTACATCACATCAATTTTATTTTGTGTATTGGCTCAATCATGGCTCTGCCAGGCATTATTAGGCCCTTTCATAAAAGCATAAAAGCATAAGGTATCTAGAGCCAGACTATTACAGATGATTTTCATTATTAATACCTAATCTTCGTCCCTTATTGATTCGAAAATCTGTCCCAATAAGAATTGTCTAGATTTTGCTTGTGGAACATAATAACAATTATTACCTTCTCGATAATATGATGCCTTCTCGTATAATACCTTCTCGTAATAATAATCAATACCTTCTCTCATGTGTTTCTGACATCATTATCAGATAATTCCTGGGATGAGTATTCACGACGCGCCACATGCTAATTGTACTGTGACGTCACCATTCCCTGTTAATTATATTGTGATGTCACCATTCACCATTCCCCACACTCTAACCACATCCTGCTCCAGCTATCTTTTCAGCTAACGAACAGCTCACTTCCCAGATGTACTGACGAACAGCAAGCAGCTTTCCACCTCCTTCCAGAACATCTCGGAGTTATGCAGTGCCCTGGGTCGGAAGAGCAAGGTCGGGTCTGCCAACTCCTCCCCCTCCCCCAGCCCTCGCCTTTCTGAACGTGAGTACATAGCTCAATCCGAGTTTATAATAATTCAAGTTCAATTCAATTCAATTCGAATTTAATCCGAGTTCAATTTTATTTTATTTTCTACAACACAATGGACAGTATGTGTACTTCTCTTATTAAATCTGAAGTCAAAGTAATAATAGTAGAGTAGTATGGGCTTCTTCTTGGTGACTTGATGAAGCTGAACCACCCTTGCGATGCGATGTAGCAAACCCTATTATTGTTTTTCTAGGTATTCGTTATTGTAAACTGAAATATTTCTGGTTTCAGCCAACAGCTAGTAATTATTACTCATGGAGCTATGTTAATAATCGCATAGCATGAATATTTTACATACCTTCTGACGAGCCGTCAACTAATCCTTCTGTATTCTGACGAATTTCTCCAATACCCTTATTTCCCATAGTATACGACATATAAATTATAGTGTACTGATCCCGATTATTATAATTCTCACTCATGATAATGTACTATCATCTCAAATCTCAATAGATCCTTGTTCTACATCTATCATTTAATAGTACATACTGTCCCTGTTAATCTACCCGTCTAAATCGTGTCTCTACACCTTGTTGGATTAGCATAGATCTGTGGAGCCGTAAGATCGATGGAGTTAGTATGTAATGGGGCTGCGCCCCTGAAACCCATCAAATTCGACTGAGTTCGCCCCTGGTCAAGATCTCATGCGGGAATCACGGTCTTCAAGGTTCAATCCACAGATATGATAGATTTTTATACCTATTAAATAATTCTCTCTAGTTAAGAAGGAATTCTCCAGCAGAAAGATTCTCCTTGAACATATTTCATGAAAACCTGAACCGATACTAATTAAATATGTTCTTGATGTCTACTGTCGCAGTATTATGTTTTTTGTCAGGACTCATGCTGAACTGACCCTTGTCATTTCAACTTTGAGAAGTCTGTCAGGAGAAACTAATGTTGAACTAACTATCTAGCTGGACAAACCTTTTCCTTGTTTTTCAATAGTCTGATCTGGAAATATGTTCCATGTCAGGTCTGATTTCCTGGTGTCTTAGTTTAACCAGGCTCGTGATTACACGATGGAATTAACCTTATTATCAGAGGTTTTAAAACAGTATCTTACATGATAGCACATAGCTATCACCGGAATTTCTAATTCAACACAATTACATAATAGTTCATTCTGAATTCCAATCTTATAGCTCGTTCTACAGTTTCATGTCATCGCAAATTAGTGAATTAGCGAATTTCACTTATGAATTTAGTCCTTCAACCTTGGTTTTAAATCTGATCACATACAAAATGATTTCCACATTTCATAGAGAACACGACCTACCATTGAAAGAATGAACAATTCCTTATCTGTTGTCTGGACTTGAAAAATGCAGGGGAGTGCCGAATGAACTGTGAAACGTGGTTGTGAAAAGTGGGGGTGTGTCGGTTTGATTTGGAACAACATATATCAGGGAGGGGAGGTGGAATACTCAGTTATATGTTTTATTATTTAATTATCGCTCTGACCTCTCCTGTGACATGACATGTTTTATCAGTGAGTACGTCGTTAGGGCTACGCACGGGTAACACGTGGTCGAGAATGACGTCGTAATCATGAAAAATAATGGCTAATTGATGACATCCTACAGCCTACATATTTATCCCTGGTAGCCCATATAGCATATATCGTATTATGTTACTGGTGCTAATTGAAGTCATACAGCCTACCACATGGTACTTCAGCTGTTACATCATGCGTAGAAATATCATATACAAGACACAACTTCCCCCAACATTCGTAAAACAGAAGATGTCTAGAATAATAATCATGAGAAATATATTATGTTTATCATAATTTTGCAAATTGACGAGCTGCCAAATTATCATCCATGATTTGAAAAAGTGGAGGGTGCTGAGTTGAAACATTATCAAAACTGCCCAAACAGTCTCCTTAGACTTATCTCTCGGTAAACTGACACATTTGCAATCAAACACAGTTTGTATATGATTGACGCTTGATAAGTATTTGAATACACCCCTTTGGACCACTGTATTGAACCGTGTCTCACCCAATACACTCGATTAGCGGATATGTGTACACTGTACAGGGATCGCCTCCTCTTGCCATTCACACAGAGACAGTGGCATATATTCATTATATCATATAGCTCACACAAGTAAGATGAGAGGCTCGCAGTGGATTGATGCCACCACCATTATATGCGCCATTCTACCCCATGATAATAGCATCACCCTTACTTGCCTATACTCCTCCCATACATCTGCCACCAGTCACCACTCCATGTTAATATCAACACAAGAGAAATAGGCGGATAAGATGACGTCATTATCATAGCGTAACGTAGTAAGTTGATGGCGTTGAACCGCCTATTTTTCGTGCGCAGGGTATACTGGTAAGAGCCCCACAACTCCAACATGTTACCTGGGTATGCTTGATTTGATAACCGAGAGCGTGTCACGGAGATTACCGGGAGGCGCGACGAGGGTTATTACTCTATTATCAAGTTCCAACAAGGGGTATTACATAATGCATATATAGCATGATATATGTAGGGAATACATTATTTTGGTATAAGCTTCATTCGAAGACAAATTCGTTATGCTTCATAAAATCGTAAATGTAATACACAATCAAGAAATGGTGTTATTAACAAATTTGTGTGATCTTCATGCGAAGCGTTATTGAAACCTTGGAACATCGGCAAGTTCAATAGCTCATGTTGTAGCTAGGATTTCATTCTCTAGCACAGTCGAGAAGATTTTATGGCGGCAGATAATAATCTGATGATTTTGAATCAATGTCTGTAGGTAAAATGTTATCCCAGAAACTGACTCGAAGCTGAAAGTAGCTTGTTAGTGCCCAGCTTATTTTAGTACTCACTGCACAGTGCACACACAGTACTCTGTGCACAATTCACCTCAAACCAAGCTAATATATTCTCCTGAATCCTGATTACTACCACTAATTTTCCTATGGTTTACCCAACATATCACACAGTGCTTTCTGCTGACAGACATGGCACACTTCATGCCACAAGCCCGGACAGTTTGTGTGACTGGAGTTAAAATTGGTTGGAAAACCATCCAGAGATATGCGGTCGTGTAAGCGAAAATTCCAAAACATTGGCTGATAGCTTCGTAATGAACTGCAATTATTTTTCAAATTCATTGATGGCGTTTGTATTTATTTCAAACTTTGAACCAGTTTGAACTTCGGAATCTGATGATTTGATAACTTTCCAGCCGGGAATAATGAATAATCACCCACACCAACCTCAATTCACAACAATCACATGATGCTTACATTCGTAGTGCGTATTAGCAGCGTGTTTACAGTGTACTTTTAACTCAGGATATTATATATGTGCGATGTAAAATATATTAATAATATAAATATTTTAAAAGTGCTCAGTTCTATGAAAGTCTAATTAGCTTACATAAGGCATTAGTCAACTTAATATCGTATTATACACAGGTTAACATTATATTAAACACACCCATGGTACTATATCATGTCAACAGATTTACATGGAGAGGAATTTCGTGATTTTTCGGGAAAAATCCTCATATTTTTGCGCTACCATTGAAATTTCTCCCACCACAACTACTACCCCCAAATTAATTTCTGGTGCAAAATTGTAATACTCCCGCCGACTTTGCACGCCGCAGTTATATTAACCGATATAAAGATTTAAATACAGAATATGAACTTTTTTATTGACGTGATGATTTTTTACCACGCCTATTTGATAAATTATCAAATATAAGTAGAAGTTTCCTTCAATCATAGATATTGTGACAAGAAATGCGACAGTCTACAGCACGGATATCACAGCACACAACCTATGACGTAACTTCTTAATAGCGAGGAACTGTCACTCTTACTTCTGTGAACTTCCTGTCCGTATGTGACAGAACAACGGAATAATGAAATAATCTAGCTTTGTATTGGTTATTTTAATCTACAAACCACAGTACCACACAAACAGAAGTGCTGTGATTTCTTTATAATATATGCGTTATTTTTCGTGGATTGTCAGATCCGGAATAAAGAATATTTCCTTGTCTAGTGGGTAACTATGGACTAGAATAAGTAAACATAGCGCATCCTCGTCAATCAACACGGAAACAGTGAAGATTTTACAGCTCTTATATGTAAGTCTTATGATTTGTTGAAAGTGTGCCTCCAAACCGATTCCGAAAGTACGAAGACCTACCTATATAATAACATTTTTGTTTGAGACAAAATGCAGAAAAGTATGTGTTTAAAATATGCTGTAAAATTTGGCATTTCCGGTGGTTTGTAAACATAAAAGCACAAAGTTTTGGTTTGTAAAAATGTTCAGTATTAAAGCTAGGTACTAGCATTCATTCTGACCGAATTTCAACTCATGATTTGATTAACACAGGATGCCTTCATGATATTATCTGTACGTAGATCAAAACCAATTATCATCAGAATCACTAATTGCCCAGACTGATAATTGTTAAGCTCGTATTTCACAGAATTGATCAGAACATTGTTCTTCATCCTTTCATCCAATTGATGTTCTGAGTAGATAAGCCTTTAATAAAGCTCTCCATGATATTTTGACATATTATTGATATCAGAGGATGTCAGTTCTTGGACCACTTCCAAAATACACATCGAGTGTAATGTCACGTCTTACTCTTTAAGTCGCGCGCGAAAATTAGGCGGATCTAAATCCTCAATATTCACTATTATAAGTCATGATAATGACGTCATCACTCATCATCAACCTGCAAAACATCATGTAACACATAACACACGACCTAGGTATTTTGTACGGCAAGTGTACGGCAGCAGGCTACGATATTTGAGGAATTCATCGGAATGTGTATCACACCCCCTCCCCCGCGTTTGTTTAGTATTTTGTAAGTCACATAAACACAAAAAGTGCACAGGGTTGATAGTGACGTCATTATCATGATTTAGAATGAGGAATTGGTGACGATATTCTGTCTATTTTCCGTTAACGACCTTTGCTTTTATCAGTGTTATGTGGCAGGTGAAACGGTTTAAATTTTCAAAATATTCCCTCCCCCTTCTCCAAGAAATGTGTAATCGGTCGTATGCCGGGTCGTAACATATTATAAATTAATAAAACATAAATATATTAATTATGTAAGATTATATAATGATGGAAACTCCCAGCTTTTTAGAGGGAATTTTAAACTGGGAATTTTCCAGGTTTATACATTCTGGAATCAGTGTGTTTATTATCAAAGCGTACTCATATATGGCTTTTCATAAAATGCTACGATTTCTATTTCATAAAAACTCCGGAGTGTTATAATAAAGCCGACTCTTGTCTATATATCCGAGGTGAACAGATGTGAAGAACGATTAGATCAGCTGATGATTACAGTTATATATTCATTCTAATGGCCGCCTACATATTCTACATAACGCACTTTATTGTACTGTGTATGATAAATAGACACTGCAACGTCATCAACTCACCACTCTTAAACATGATAATTAACATCACTCTCAGCACGCCTATTTGTTATGCGTGACCTCAATAAACAGAAGAAGGCATATCTTCATATTTTACAGTCTGATAAAATATAACCGGGATTCAAGAAAAGAATGCAAAGAGTTTATCACCCTTCAAAACTCAGTCAGTGTATCCTCGAATCACGGATATAATCCGAATACAATTCAACTTTTCCTCGGATCAAAGATTTTAGGGTGCATGACTTTTAGTACATTATATCTGTAATCTTCTAGTCGTTCATTTTTAACAAATTTCCTGTGTTTGCGTTCCAATTTCTTCAGATCTTCTCAGAGTTCCGTGATGATTCAGCCTTACACAACATAGCGATAAAACTACGTGTACTTTGTTCCCTAATGACCCGGAATAAATTGAATGTTTATAACCTCTCATCGCATTGCCTAAATGTATTATATATTTCCTTTGGAATGGTGCCAACGATATTTAACAATATTCTCCTCCAAATAATTGTAAACTAACGTCTTATTAAACTGAGCTACTAAAGCAACTAATTCAATGTGATGTGAGAAAATGTCGTGTTGATACTCAACAATATTGTTTGTCTTTGAAAGTTTGAGTAATATTGATCAAACTTCGAGGTTCTGATAAGACATTCATGATACTTCATGCATGTTTCTCATACCTTCTCATTATACTCATTTCAAAAGCTCACAACACTGCTAAAAGGCAGTAGCTAAAATATAGTCGTCCGGTCCATCAAAAGAAACCGACATCGTATATATCTTCAAATTATCTTAGTGAGTTTGATTAGTGAAACATGTGCTGTACTTACACAGTGCTGACTGGTTTGTGCTGCGTAGTGTGTACTTGAAATTAACGAACAATATTAGAGCGAAGGTAGCTTTTAGTAATCGCAATTACTATTCCGAATTAGGCGTTTCATACGTGAAAGCCTGAATTACAATCACATTATGATAATCCAAATGCCAGGGGTATTTTTCATCCCACATTTGTTAAACAATCTTACTATCTTACAGGATAAGTAATTATCTATGCCTAAGATAAATTGTTTCTTGCGATATTTAATGTATAAATTGAATACGTTATCTGTGCCCTGCGGGTAAAATGTACGTTTGAACGTCAAGAACTGACCACTTTGAGGCATGATTATGAGGTCATCTCAACTGCCAATTCAACTTGAGAGCATATATTTTTGTGTAATTTTAATAAAACAACGCAGTGTCTGTCAAATATTATATCACTAAAGTTTCCCCGAACCGGATGAAATTTTAAAATATTTTGTATACTACGTACCCCTATCTAATAAACGAATATATGTAATTTAAATTTATTTGAATATACCAAGGAACAGTAAAAGTACAATAATATTTTCACATATTCCAAGAGATGCTCAACAAGACGACAATCAGTACACATTTAATAATCCGGAGGTACCATTCAGAGTGGTTTATGGAGTGATCTACACTCTCATTGCGGTAAACCTCAAAGACAAAACGCACTCGAGTATTGAAGAGTGTCTTTATTCTAGACTCAAGCTCAATCCGTATGTGCGCCATTTAGATGTATTTCAATCCATATATTTAGAGGTAGATCCATATAAACGATAAACAAGTATAAAACGCATATTTACCTGTAGGTTTAATACAGAGCCCATCGAAAGCGGGGCCGCGAAGTACATTTTAAAGCAGCTATTTCAATTACACACCGCCTCTTGCAACAGAAGGTACACACCGCCTCTTGCAACAGGAGGTTTACACAGCCTTGAAATTTTGGTATATTATGTAACTCACGCCTCTTCAGTTAAACCAAATGTGATGATTTGCTGTCTACATGTATCAAACTCTCAAATTCAGTTGTAAATCTGGGAACTGTGAAGTGTGAAGTCAAGTACGATTTACAGCAATTATCATCAAAGTTGATGTCCATCGTAACGTTGCACACGACTGAAATAAAGATCGGCGTCATCAGCAGGTCTATGATTTGGTATCTGGTAAATTGACGACCGCTGCTTTTTGAACTCACAAACTAGCCTAACACATACCCTCGTTCTTAATTAAAGACTGTCTAGGTTCTTCCTAATTTTGAGCTTTGAAACACAGAATTGCCGCTCTCAACAGGTGATAAGTGCGATGGAATTATCAACTTCACCAAATTTACAGCTTCCTGACCCTGTTACTGGGTTTCACGGCAATTTTCACCAAATTTCATTATGATTGTGTGAAAGGAAGAAGTGAGAAGTGGTTTCCGGGTGGGATGAAAAACTCAAAGAGGTGTAAAAGTTGATTCAGTTTTGCTTATAATAATTTACAAATGAGTTGAAAATGAAATCCCTTTACCACTTACAATGAATTTTGACAGATCACAAAAGCAGCTCTTCAGTCTTCAGTTCTGTGGTTTGTAGATTGAAATATCCATTCGTTTTAACATTAATTGATGTAACGAAAGGATATGAACAATGAAGACGAAGTAATTTATTTAGTTGAATGATTATACTGCATGCCCTGGAATAAACCAAAGCACAAATATGTCCGGGTTCTTCTCCCTCCCATCTGTCATGCGTGTATCATCGTATGTTTGATGTAACACTCGTAATAATGACAACATCTGTACTATATAGTGTGGGTTACATCTTGTATACATAGTTTGTGAAATGTGAGGTGGTATCAATATAACTATAATGCCAACTTCCAAGGGTTGGTCATGACTGGTGTTTCGTCGTAATGTTATGTCAAGTTCCCAGAAGCTCTGAGAACAAAATGAGCAGAGCCAAAGTATAACATGATAACATGTACATCTGGTTTGGTGATTAGGTTGGTACACACTATCTGAATCCTTTGGCTCTCTTTCCGATTTCTCAGAAGTGGATTTCATTTCTGAGAGTTAGTCTCATTACTGATACATTGCGTCATAGTTCAGTATATTCATTTCAGTTTATATGTTCAAATTATCCTAAGAATAACCCCCATTTGATGTCATTATTTCTCCATTTAAAACCATGATTATGGCGTCACTCTCAAGTGCCTATTTGTATTACGTGAACATTGGGACACTTCGACAGAATGTTGTAATTTGCTGCCCCGGAAAATGCGTATTTAATGTTTTAAATGCCCGTAGAGGTAGAATTATGGTGGAATAGCATGATATATGACAGGTTCTCAAATTGAAGTAGCTTTGATGTGCCTGATGTCGGCACCAGTCTTATTTCTAACACCATGACGACTACCACTGGGCACTGTCAGTTGCAATGTTCCCGTGCTCTTTGTTAATAAAGGCTATAGAGCTGACTTTGATAAAGAGTCCTTTTGTTAACGCCCCAAATAACGTGCCCAAATAATAGAGTTGACTTTCCAGCCACCCCGAGGCCGAGCATGATAATAGATCTCTTTGTCTGGTTGGAGTCAGCTAGGCTCGGATACACCACTGTGACGATCTAAGTACTTATAACTTATTAGTTTTTTGATCAAAATATATCCCTAAATGGCATGATTATTCAGTAACCAATCATCAGCATTTGAGTGCAGGTAGACTGAAGAACTGCCTCTAACTCTCTAACAATGACATTGTTTGAGAAAATGCTGGAGTCATCAAGAGTTAACCGCATGGGCCTCTCAGTCACGAACACTTATATTTTGAAGAACAAAGCCATCTTTGAAAATAATTACTATAGCGACCGGATGGTGACGACAATTGTGCTCAAAATAGATCCCAATTCCGTTCTATTCAATCATTGTTTCTGTTTCGAGAATTCAGGTATCCAAATAAAATGAGGTTGTCCTGACTGTTTTTGAGCATCTGAAAATAAATAGATTTCAGCTCATAGCTTCATTGACCTCCTAATTGTTGTTATAATGTTTCGTGAATTGAAACGATGTGCAGAAATAGATGCCACAACCAAATGCCTTAACCAAATGACCACTTTATCCTGGAATAAGTTCAATGTGCTGAAAACAAGAATAATTCCTAGCGCCCATTTTTGAATTTCGCGCGCGTATCCCCCTAGTTCCATACCCCACAGTGTATGTTATTAGGGCGCTTTCCAATGGCTCGCCCTCACGAGACGAACACAATGGGGAAAATGACTTGTGTTTTCTCTTATCGCGGTGTATACAGATCTATAAAGGAAATGTTGCTATATTTGGTACATTCTGTTTCTGTATAGTTTTTAAATTGTTATCAACTTGCCATTTTCGCTATCCTCATTTTTTCTAGCTGTGAATTCGTTCGGGCAAGCTGATTATTCATGCATAAAAATACTAATATTTTGCATATCCCTTGCTTAAATTGTGTTAATACTGTCTCGCATATTTATAATTGTAAAATATAAATGCCTATTATGCAAGGCTTACAATTGCAACTTTTAAATTTGCTCCTTTTTAAATGGTCGGTATTAGGTCAAAGTTAGTGGCTTGAATCTATATGGTAGAACAAACACCGATTTTAACAATGCTCCTGAGTTCTAGATTTTTCTATAGCCACTAATGTGAGCATAAGCTAGAAAAAATTAAATTTGATTGAAAAATGATGATTATGTGTGAATTAAAACGGGATGCGCGAACTGTTTATAATTTCTTTTTTAAATAAAAAGGTTCACTGGCTGATGTGTGTTGAAAATTACAATATTACGTCACCAAAATGGCACCCGTGTAGTAATAATAAGTGTTTAAAGTGAAGCCACTGTGTAATATACTCATCAACTCACAGCCAGAGTGCGCCTGGAAATTTAAACCTTTGTACAAAAATAGTGTGTACTTACTAATCCAGATTTACTTATGCCAACTTGTCAAAATAACTATATTACGACTCCTATTGAAGCATTCTAAATTCTAAAGAAGCACTAGGTAAAGTTTATGGCATTTTAAGTCGAAAGGTAAATTGCATTTCCCTGATATTGACATACAATCATACTTATTTTGAGCCTCATTTGATGTTAAATATTGAAACATTGTTATAAACTCTTTACGTTTAGTTATTGTCGAGTAATGTTTTTTTGTATTATCATCGACAAGAAAAACTTTTTCTAGGAAAATATTTGATATTTGATGAATATTGACAGCCTCAAGATGCATTATGCTAATCCATATTATCTATTCAGATGGGCTCTGGTGTGAGGACTGAGGAGCAATTATCGATAATTTTTTCGATATTTTTTCGAAAACTTTCCATTCTTTTATTAAATAGATGCTTCGATGATTTCCTACTAAGTCTAATCTGAAATAACATCTGTACAATGTACATGCTTCTAGTTCTGCCGTGTTCAAAAATTTAAAATTGATGTCATCATACCACAATTAACATGAGAAATTTGTTGTAAGTTATCTCATTGGCAAAAACTCTAATACATTACAGTTAAGCATTATCGTTAAATGAGTAATTAAATTACGGTGATTTCATAATTTTGGTTATTATCATTTATGTAATACGATGCACTCATCTCATGCTATCATTGATTCAAATGAATTTTGCATTAATCATATAACATTACAGTTATGCAAAGAATATTGTTTTACTGACCAAAGAACACATGGGCTACAATTTAAGACCAATTTACTCAAAGCACAGAGACATGAGTTGATCGAATCACTGCAACTTTGTACTGTGTTTTGTAGATTAAAATATCCATAGAATACCAATTGTTAGACTGGAATATAATGCGTTTGATGTTTTACCACTGAATTTCTCCAATTCCAATCCATAGTACAGGTAGCACAAAGTACAGTAGATCCATCAATAGAACAGTCTACGTTCATAATACCCCTGGGATTTCTTATCGCATCAGATCAGCACTATCATGTTTAAACACAGCTCCCATTACTCAATAAGTTCAGTACAACTAGTTGTATAATGTTGACTGATAGTCATTGTATAATGTATAGTGTATAATGTATAGTGGAGTGGTACGGTATGATTATATTCAAGGGATGATTATTGTTGGTACTTGATCTGGGTAGTACAATCTAAGTGACGCATGTCGTCACGATTAGCTGGGATGACTTTATTAAAGTATAAACTTCTCAAACCCTTCTCCTACTTTCGTCTTTCATTAATTCAAATATCAACTCCCAAGTTGGTTGGACAATAATGACATCACCAGTAAGATCTCTGACAGAATGCGACCTGCCCCTACAAACAATACAAGACTTCCTTCACACCTCAGTTCGAATAGTGATACCTACTTACGACACACTCTCTAGAGAGTGTCGTGTGCTCACTGCGTGATATATATCTGAAGTAAATATAAATGGATTATTATATTGATCCCTCACATATTTTAACGTAAGTCGCGTGTTATCTAAAAGCTGTTGAGAGTGACGTCATAATCATAAATTAGAATGCTAAACTAATGACGTATTTCCACTTCTCCTCCAGCCTGCTACACATATGAAGGTGTACAATATATGCTATGCAAGTAGGTGTAAAACAAGGGCTGGCGTCTACATGGCGCCTACAACTGGTAGTCTACACAGAGCTTATTATATTGCGTGTGTTAAACTGATATGTGAGTGAGGAGTAAAGAAAGGGAGACTTGCCAAGTGAGAATTACTCCTTGCTTTTGATGCTTACCATCGCTTTGGAGGCAATTAGTCTGTGGTTGGAGAATGATTTTACCAGAGTAGGGGATCGTTCACATATCACGCAATCAATTTCCCCCCACTAAAATCACATTTGCAGTAGTTGTAAATTGTTAATCGTCTCAGTGCATTGTGCCGTCATCATTTGAAAACCCCTTCCCTCCATCGCACGGCTGATAATTTAATATTTGAACCATCCCTGTTTTGAAATGTTTCCTGAGAGAGTTAGAGTGGCTGAAACTTCTTGAGTATCAGCAATACCACCCTTCTCAAATTATCAAACAAGTGTTTAAAATTATCTGAACAGTTTAATAACACCAGCTGTACACATTATTGATTGTTTCAAACTGTTATAATGTGATCAAGTTCTCATTGAAGATCATACATAGATAGATAGATCATACATAGCTATTTTTGTGGCTGTGTGTTAACCAGATGTGGTTTTCGTAAAAATAGCGCTGTAAAGACCTGTTTGTACAATGTACTATTGTATTGGGTGTACTTTTCATGTATAGATGCATATACCTATCACATGTGCAACACTTTATTATTACACTTCCTCACAAATAGTAACATATGAACACTAATATATTCACCATTTCCACGCCCTGAAATGATTTTATGATGCAAAACACTGTCGTGATACCATACATATTGCCCTTACGAATATGCTATATAACACGACGTTCTGGACATGTTTGCTATGATTTGGATACACAGTCAAGAGTGACATCATTATCACAGTTTAACATGGTTTGTTGATGACGAATTACCACCTAGTATACGACACACAACACATGTTAATATATGTTGGGGGATGTGTAGAACGTATATAAATGTGATTCACACCGGGGAAGCTTGTGGGGTTTCACTGAATTGTTTGTTATTAAGTAATCCGTGTCTTTGACCACCGACACGCCTTCCACTGTACCTCACAAGTAGTATCTACTGTACCTCATAGCATATGTAGGTATATTTTGTAGAGATAAGATACCTACAACATGTGTGGTAGAATGCCAGTACGTAAAACACATAAAATTAAAATTTTGTGTCAAAAAAGAAGAAATATCTTTAACATCTGATAAAAAGCGCCTAACCGCTTCCAAGACACACATTTTGTACGAATTATTTATGGTTGATAGTGACATCAGAATTATGATCTAAACTTCAAGTGGTCAATCTATGACGTCTTAATTATAATGGGTGCAGCTTCAAGGTACTTAGAAACCATTAATTTATCTCCTGGTTAATTTGGTGATTCTATAATTAGTAATAACTTCTCCACTAACCACTACTTGGATATTTCATCCCTCAACATACCACTGCTTACCATTCCAAGATGATGCCATACATTAGCAAATAGCAATACTGATAACATCGCGAACGAATAACTCCAGGTTAATGATGACGTCATAATCATGGTTTAAAATGGTGAGTTGATGACGTTCAACCGCCTATTTTTTGCACGACCTTCTGGAAATGTATAATGAGAAACCCCGTGTAATGTAAAGAACATAGTTTTCAAAGAAACAACAGTTGTACGCATACTCCTCTGTCTCCTAAGGCCCGTGCAGTGTAACAACGTCAGGAATACCATACATTTCCTGACGCAAATTCCAGAAACCTCATCATGTTTAAGCTGAACCTCTAACTCATATAACCAGTTTTATCTTGAAATGAACTTCTTTATACCCTATCTGGATATGTTGGTACCTGGTCAGTGCAACGCATAATAAGTTCTGGAATTCTGTGACTTGGTTAAATGCCGTTTTATGAGGTTTATCAGATAATTTAATTTTCTGTGATACGGCATTGCGTCGCAAAACCAGATAACTGATGCAGACAGGAGCAGGCTTCTTAATTCTCAAATTTTAAATCAGACAGCAGCTGCAAAACGTGGTCCCTGATATTTGACTGTAAATCAAGCCTCAAATCCTACTATAATATAGCAGTATAGCATACGATTTTAATGGTTTTATGGGCGGGCCCAAATGTGAAAAGTGATTTTAATGCGGTCAAAACTGATAGTTTTGATCATGACTATTTTGATTTTGAAAAAGAAAAGGTAATAGCATTTAATAAAACAGTAGAATTATTTGCTTGTTATCTAGTGTCAATAATTTGTCATTATTATAGTATGATCTATTGATCTATTACTATGATTTCATTAATTATAGCATGGTAAAAATCACATGTATAACTCTATTATTCTTACATTCAATAGATACTACTATTGTCCCAATACAATAGGTAAGTAGGTAGCCCCTTAATACTGAATACAAGTTGTTAACTTCGTAGAATTTATAATATGCAGAATGTAACTCTCTGAGTTTCAGTACTGAAAAAGATGATAAAACCATGTAGCTAATTATTGATACACGTAATTAATTAACTGGGGTTATTCCATCTTTCCATCCCCCATCAATCTACGATATTCTCTCACACATTGTATCCAAAAGCTGGATATCGGATCGTGCTCAAATCATCACCTTGTCAACTATTTGAGCAATGCATTTTAACATTCAATAGGTTTCTTCCGTACTTATTAAGTTATTAACGTCATTTGATATAAATACACCTTTCGCTTTTCACTCAAGATTTTACTTTTGAAATTTATTTTTTTAAAGTTGTCACATTTGAATTGTTTGATGGCAATAAAAGCCTGTGAAAATTACGATATGCGCGTATCATAACTTGTCACTGTTTTGAATTTGTTGTATTCCTTGTTTTTGTCCAAAATACACAGAATCCACACTCACAGTCATACATTAAATAACAAATAAACATGTTCATCTTGCTCAACAATGGTCTCTTTGACTTTCTAATCTCTACATTTAATGACGATTTATCTTGATTACAAAGAACCCTCGACAGCTCAATTAACATGCTTTTATTACATACGCATGATTCTCTTGTAGAGTTTTATTTATAATTCTAATTAGTGAGACGTACAAACGTCATAAATAACTTAAGTTAAGTGTTTAATAGCATAAGTAAAGTACTGATTAAGTCGTAAATATCAGTATGGAAGTGGCCACGCCCATTAATATGGCTCACCAATTTTATACGAAGACGTACCAATCACCTGTACAGTCACTGTTCAAAAAGAAAAGTGATTTCGCTTTTTTGGCTCTTTTTACCGCAGTAAATTTCAACTTTGAGCGATCACTATGTGGAACTGAAAAATAGCAGCACCTTGATTCTTTCTGATATCATTAGACTGATCATTGCTCTGTGTAACAGTGAAAAATTTTCTTAAATTTGCCTTGATATAAGCGAGTTAGGTCCATTTTAAGGTGGGTACTTGAAATTTCCAGGTTGAGTTGCAAAAAATGCGATATCTTCTACAATTTTCAATATTTTTCGGTAATTCAAACTGCATTTGGAAGCTCATAGATGTGGCTTGATGCTGCCACAATCTCATGGGAATTGCTTGAGAAATGAAAAAGTTGCAGTCGTGCAACTTCAGAAATTTTTCCGAAAATTTTCAGAAAAATGGAATTACCTGTAAAATGCCTTACTCCTTCATAAATCTTGCATTTCAAAAACACTTACCCAACTTTGACGCTTGAATACTTTTTATGTTTTTTGACCGGTGTAAAATAATCCATATCACATGAAAATTCAGAATTTCTCGGTTCTAATGCTTTTTGAGTTTTTAGAATCGGCCAATCTTATCAAAAGTTATGAGCATTTGAACGATTGCAATTTTACAGTAGTTTCAGCTGAAATTCGCGAAATCACTTTTCTTTTTGAACGTTGTCTGTATTTGCACACGTACTTCGTTCATAATATCTCAACCCTGTATTGTGTCGCATGGGTCTGGTAGCATTTGATGATAATCTGATTGAATTTCAAAACAACACCAGATTAAATTTCACTGTTCTGTTGTAGTGGTTTCATGATATGATGATCTTGAATTGATGTGCTGTGTGTGTGCATTATTTGAAATTATTGAACGCCAATGCAATTCTAAGATGATACCACGAATTTTCATCAGATATTTGACAGTGTTGACGTACACCAAATTTAAAGTACTCAAAAATAATTTCCCACAAAAACGGAAGACTGTGAGATTATATCTGGCATCCTATGTCAGGACCTTACCAAAAGTTCCTTATGAGTAGTTCATGCAGCAAATTGGAATAGAGTTATTTGCACGGCTGTTCAGAATGGCCATTTTTCCGATTTTAATCCGATAGGAAACCGCTCGGAAATTTCCGAGCGGTCCGATCGGTGGTGTCCTATCGCGTCCTATCTCCCGATAGGATTTCCCCTCGGAAAACCCTCGGATTCCGATAGGATTACCATAAAACGCCTTTCGCGAGAGGCGATAGGATTTTGCTCATGCGAGCGGCGATAGGATTCCGCTCGTCGCCGATAGGATAACGCTATTACTATCGGGCGCGAGAGACGATCGGATTCCCCTCGTCGCCGATAGGAATCCCACCATCCTGTCGGGTGCGAAAGGCGATAGGATTTCATGAATCCTATCGGGATCGCGCGCGTTTTCAAATGAAAGCGCGCGCATTATTCTCAATAATAATAAATTCATTTCTGTTATTGAGCGCGCTGTAATGTTTTGGTTTATTCATGGTTTATTTTGTGCCGCGTACTCCAAGTTTAACGTTTTTACTGATTGTTTTGATCCATTAGGCCAATGTACAAAGGAATGGTCGATTCTGCCGTGGTATAAATCAACGAAAAGTGGTCAAGAAATCGTGTTGCAAGGTAATAATCTCAATCACTTTGATCCACAATGCTATTGAAGTGTTTGAGTTATTCTCATAGCTGATAGCTTTCGATTAATAATGTGCTGAATAGTTGAATCATGAATCAGTAAATTGAAATGCTAAGAGTTCTTGATCATTTTTCAGGACTCTTCAAGGACAACAAGCATTGTACTGAGGACTCTTTCACTGATCGTATGTGGCTCTGAAGAGGATCCAGGCTGGCTGAAAATTGAAATGTAAGTGCTTAAACTCGTAAAGTTGTTAAAATTAAAGCTGACCATAAGATGATGCGTGTTCAATTTATTTGATTTTAAGGACTAGACCACCACCGGTCTAATTCTCAGAAGTTCCGGGTTTATTCAATATTGTTAATTTGATTACCGAATCTAGGTCGTATCTTGTTCATCCTGGAATGAAGAGATTCGCCGCCTTGTTCATTGAACTTTCCTAAGGCAAAACCCAGATACCTCATTTGCTCTACAGCATGATCTTCAAGAAAATGTATTTTTGGCGTCACAGATAGCTTAGCCGCCCTCCACGCCCCCAAAAATCGCTTAATTCCACTCTCCATGACAGCCAGATCCATTTCAGTCAACCTGAAGCGTTTTTGAATGCCGAACGATAATAAAACTATGTGTGGTGTGTACTGTGTAACCACGCTGCGTGGTAGATAATTAGCTAATTGGGGTATAATAATCGAAAATATTGCGCAATCTACCATTGTCATGTGCTGTGGTTAAATCCATTGAAAATAGCTAAATCCATTTAGCGATTTGATACCTATTTGTATCCCCCACGTTGTTAAATACAGGACTGTACGCATTACATAGCCTATCGTTGGCCTCCAGACTATGCTGTAGCTTGGCTTTGGTCTCCTTTTCAAGGAACTGAAGTTGAACAACTTTACTCCAAAATTCCTCGTTCAATTTATCGCGTCTTTTTATGAAGTTGTAACCGTCATTTCCATTTAAAGTTGTTCCAAAATGGGCCTTCGGCTTAACTCCTGGTTTTTATGCGAAGGTTAATCAATTGAATATACAAACTGTACCACGTTTAATCTCAATGAGAAACAGATATGACTTTTTAAATCCTACTACGATACTAAAACTGTTTACCTATTCTACTGCAGCTTCTGTAAAACTTCTCCCGAAATGGGCCACATGTGACTGACCCCTCCGAAAAGTGTTCTCCCTTTCTCAGCCTGATGACATGACTGAAAAATTCATTATTCTCAGATTCCTGAACACCATGATGGGCAGCCTTTTCCGAGCCTGTAGCTATGGCGTGGACAAGTGCTTCATCAACTAGTGCTGTCAAGTCTCTGTCCTTCTTCCACAACGTTGTCGCGATGGCAAGATTCTGCGAAGGTGCGTGTATTTCTTTCTATCAAAATATTAAGATTGTATAGATAAACCTTGAAACTTCCATTGTAGATTTTTGGGGCAGCTCATTCAACGAATTTTAATTTTTACTTATTGAACTTACAGCGTGAAGGAAAGGTAGTATCATCCACTGATACATCGGCGAGTCATTCATACCATTTGGGGCTTTGCTGAACTTTGGCTTGTCTATTATGTTATAATAGTTTTGCTGAAGTATTCTATTCAGCCCTGTCTCCCTATATTGAGATATAGGTAGGTAACAATTTGATGTAGTAGATTAGGAGTTTATATACTGATCCAGTGCCAGTGTAGGCAGGTAAATTAGTCTCATTACACGAAACTTATACAGTGTGTAGTGTGTACATATAATCTGTTACAATAGTTTGGTATGTACAGTAAGCCGTCTCAGATTTGAAAAAAGGGTGTGGCCGGTGCAAACATGAAATTTCGGCTTTGACAAAAATAAAATTGTCACATCCCTTTTTTAGGCAAATTGGGATAATTAAATTCCACCAATTTGGTTACCTCGAAAAGTTGATCTTAGACTATAATCTGAGACGGCCTACTGTACAGAACACCACGGTTTCGCCGGGATAGGTCCATAACCAACCAACTGGACGAATGTTAAAAAGTGTTTAAAAAGAAATTGATGTCATTTATTGTATGAAAACCTTCGGTTTTTCTCATACTGGTACAGGGTATCTCCATAAGTTCTCGCTGGCCTCGGCCCTCTCTTGTGAAGTGGTGCTTGCATGTCAACTTTAGAAATTTTACAAAAGGGGCATGGATATGTACCCATAGAAGTGGGCATGCCCAACAATTGCCATTCAGCCTTAGTGTCAGCACATACACAATACTGCAGTTCATATCCCCCTACAGTGTATACTCTGTCATCTCTGAGATAAGAATCTACACAAAACATAACTTTGCACATGTTATCTTCTTCATCAGGGCATTCAGCGTAGACGAAAGGTATATGTTTCAGCGCAGAGTTAGCTTTTTCTTGATTTATAATATTTAGAGCAACTTTGGTGGATGGAGTGCTATCTGAATCAACGAATATTTTCACTAGCAGCTGAAAAAAGTGTACACGTTATTGCAGGCCGAGTGGACTCCCCTGATCCCAGCCGAGTGGACTCCCCTGATACCGGAGCGGACTCCCCTGATCCCAGCCGAGTGGACTCCCCTGATACCGGAGCAGACTCCCCTGATCCCAGCCGAGTGGACTCCCCTGATACCGGAGCAGACTCCCCTGATCACAGCCGAGTGGACTCCCCTGATACCGGAGCAGACTCCCCTGATCACAGCCGAGTGGACTCCCCTGATCCCATATATTCAATTCTATTTGACCCCCTTTCTCCCAATTTCAGGTCACAAGTAGACAAGTGGTCGCTGCAGTCTAATCCTCATTGACATTCTGAAACATGTCATCTGAAGAGTGGGAGTCTGGAGTGGAGTTGCAGTCTTCATCTTGGGGATCTGTTACGCCCATGTCTGCTGCGAGTTCCTGCTGCTCTCTTTGTTCCTCTTCCCTGGGAGTTATTTCTATAAAATTTTTAGTTATTAGTTAAATATTATAATCAGTTAACTTATTTGATATAATTGTTTTAATTTATTACATTAATGGGACTGCTCCTGGGGACCGTGACACTTACAGCAGCTTTTCGAGTTGAGATTCTAGCGCCCTGATCTTAACTCGCAGTCGTAAAATTCGCTGCGGTCGTGACTGGCGCTGTCTTCGTCCATCGTATCTTCGATTTGCCACTCTCACCCGGTAGCGCAGATCTACCTCTACCAATTCGTCCCACGAGAATGGTCTGCTCGTTCTGAGGTATCGTGGTAGAACTCTGCCAATCTGAGACATTCTCAGCGTCCTGTCACTTATCGTCTCCAGATTATATCGTGAGAGTTGGGAGAGAATATAACTGAGAGAAAATAATGTGGTATAACAGGAGATTTGATGATCATATTGAAAGATTGATAGAATAATGTTAGGGATCGTTCACATATCACCTAAGAATGGGGAATTTCCGAATGATTACGATACTGAAAACTTGATCACAAGGGGAGGGGGTTATAATCAGCCAAAAATTGATTACCTAATATGTGAACGATCCCTTATCTCGCTGTGATTAATTTTTACATTGATTATAATTTATACTTTTTATAGAATATTGATTATCTCAAAAGTGGGAACAATTAATAAACCTCCATATACCACGTTCTCGTTCTCTCATATTTTGATTGGAAGAGAATGGCTTTGGTTTCTTGCCATGCGAAGTGGCACTTATGCCACAAAAAAACCTTTCAATGTCCACATTTCTGGCCATGGTTGACGGTTGTTTCTAATACAATAATATAGGGTTCAATCAAGATGGAAAAGCATTGCCAAATCGAAACAAACAGACGATGGTTAAAGTTAGTTGTCTAAAATTGATTAGGCGAGGTAACGACTGTAGCTATCCGCATTTTTTGATAGTTTCTTTTCCAAATATTATCACTTTAAACATGAATTTAATCCAAATGAGGAGATTATCTCTAATTTCAATTTTTATGATCCTAATTTCAATTTTTAAAGATTACAATTCAGTTGACTAGTCTATTCAAACACTATTTACAAACAGGTTATCACAATCCCTTGAGGTTATCACAAATATGCTGCATAAACATAGTTTGTTCCATATAAGTGACAAAATGGCCCATGCGCATTTCCACGTGTTGTCGTACATAATACAATTGGGCGCTCGATTATTAGAATAATTATAATAGATTGCTGATGCGCGGCGCTCTTGATCATTCAAGCGCGCGCGCGCATGATACCCTAGGATTTACCAGATCCGATCGCTTCTCAATTATGGAATCCTATCGCTTCTCAAGACTGAAATCCTATCGCCTCTCGCAACTAAAAATCCTATCGCCTCTCGTATTCACAGCGAATCCTATCGCCGCTCGTACGACTGGAATCCTATCGCCTCTCAGTCAAGAAATCCTATCGCGACCGATCGGAAAACCCTCGGAAAACGATAGGAAAACCCTCGGAAAACGATAAAACACGATAGGATTTTGCGATCGGATTTTGCAAATCCTATCGGATTAAAATCCGGCCCAAAACAGTCGTGTTTGTGCTCTATACTTCTCTGCAAAATCTCCTTTTTGATTGATCGGTAAAATTAGAGACAGCGAATACATTTTACTTTTGCGTTTTGAGTTGTGGATTATGATTCAACGTGCAGCTAACATTAGCTCCTATCATCATGTTACATGTAAACTCCACATGATAAAGATTCCGTGCTGTGAAATTGTGC
>WFMF01000883.1:20000-30834 GCA_011033025.1 Beroe forskalii | reverse complement strand
CTCAAAAGGCTAACCCAGTTTGAACCCAGCTTCTTGGGGCAAAAGCTGCCCCCTAGGAAAAACCCCAACTCTTGGGAAAAAACCCCATTTTGAAAAAAAAACCCAGCGCCCCGAAAACCCCAGCTCTTGGGGCCCAAGCCAGCTCCTCCTGAACAAACTCAGCCTCCGAGAAAAAAAAGAACCCCTGAGAAAAACCCCAAACTGTTTCCTAGAAAAACCCCAAATCTTGAGAGCAAAGCCCCTTTGGGGAGCCCCAGCCTATCAGGCAAACCCAGCTCTTGAGAAAAAGCCCCCCCGAGAAACCCCAGCTCCCCCTGAAAAAACCCATTTTTGACAAACCTGGCCCCTTAAGCTCCGGGGAAACCCAACTCTTGGGGAAAATGCAGCTCTTGAAACCATCCCAGCTCCTTGGGGCAAACCCAGCTCTGAGGCAAAGTTTTCAGAGCACCCCAGCTCCTTGGGGGCAAACCCAGCTGCTCTAGCCGCTCTTGAGGGAAAGCCCAGCTTCTCCCTGAGCAAACAAAAGCCTCCTCAGAGAAAACAACACCCCCTGGGGCATCCCCCCCCCCTCTAATTTAGCCCCTTGGGGAAAAAGCCAGCCCCCGGAGAAAACCCCAGCTCTTGAGAAAACCCCAGCCCCAGAAAAAACCCAGCCCCTTAAGAGCAAACCCACCCTTTTCCCTGAGAAAACCCTAAAGCTCTTGAGCAAATAAAGTGCTCTTTAAAAAAACCCCCCTTGAAAAAAAAACCCCAAAACTCCTGACCTAGGAACTGCCCCTGACAGCAAATCAAGCCCCCTGAAAAACCCAGCTCCCTGGGGCAAACCCAGCTCCTTGTGAACCCAGCTGCTCCCTGGGAGCAAGCCCAGCGTTTCCTGAGAGCAAACCAAGCTGCTCCATGAGCAACTTAGCTCTTGAGAGCAAGCCCAGCTCCTTGAGAGCAAGCCCAGCTTCTCCCTGAGCAAACTCAGCCTCCTGAGAGCAAACCCAACGCTCCCTGAGAGCATACCCAGCTGCTCCCTGGGCTAACTTAGCTCTTGGGAGCAAACCCAGTCTCTTGACTCTTGAGAGCAAACCCAGCTCCTTGAGAGCAAACCCAGTGCTCTTTGAGAGCAAACCCAGCTTCTCCCTGAGCAAACTCAGCCTCCTGAGAGCAAACCCAACGCTCCCTGAGAGCAAACCCAGCTGCTCCCTGAGCTAACCCTAGCTCTTGAGAGCAAACCCAGCTCTTGAGAAACAAACTCCTTGAAGCAAACCTCCTGAGCAAACAAAGCTCTTGAGAGCAAGCCCAGCCTCTTTGAGAGCAAACCTAGCTCCTTGAAAATAAACCCAGCTCCCTGAGCAAACCCAACGCTCCCTGAGAGCATACCCAGCTGCTCCCTGAGCAAACTCAGCTCTTGAGAGCAAACCCAGCTCCTTGAGAGCAAACCCAGCTGCTCCCTGAGCAAACTTAGCTCTTGAGAGCAAGCCCAGCTCCTTGAGAGCAAGCCCAGCTTCTCCCTGAGCAAACTCAGCCTCCTGAGAGCAAACCCAACGCTCCCTGAGAGCATACCCAGCTACTCACTGACAGCAAACCAAGCTCCCTGAGAGCAAAACCAGCTCCTTGAGAGCAAACCCAGCTTCTCCTTGAGCAAACTCAGCCTCCTGAGAGCAAACCCAACGCTCCCTGAGAGCATACCCAGCTGCTCCCTGAGCAAACTTAGCTCTTGAGAGCAAACCCAGCTCCTTGAGAGCAAACCCAGCCCTGAGCTAACCTGGGCTAAATAGACTCTTTGAGAGCATACCCAGTTTAAAACCCAGCTCTTGTGAGCAAACCCAGCTCATACCCGAACCCGCTGCCCTGAGCAAACTCAGCCTCCTGAGAGCAAACCCACACTCCTACTGAGAGCATAGGAACCCAGCTGGTTTGGCCTGGAGCTAACTTAGCTCTTGAGAGCAAGCCAGCTCCTTGAGAGCAAACCCAGCTGCTCCCTGAGCAAACCCAGCTCTTGAGAGCAAACCCAGCTGCTTCCTGAGCAAACTCAGCTCATTGAGAGCAAACTCAGCGCTCTTTGAGAGCAAACCCAGCTCCTTGAAAGAAAACCAAGTGTCCTAACAGCAAACCCAGCTGCTCCCTGACAGCAAACCAAGCTCCCTGAGAGCAAACCCAGCTGCTCCCTGAGCAAACCCAGCTCCTTAAGAACCCAGCTGCTCCCTGGGAGCAAGCCCAGCGTTTCGTGAGAGCAAACCAAGCTTCTCCATGAGCAACTTAGCTCTTGAGAGCAAGCCAGCTCCTTGAGAGCAAACCCATCCTTCTCCCCAGCAACTTAGCCTCTTGAGAGCAAGCCCAGCCCTGAGAGCATACCCAGCTTGCCTGAGCAACCCTGCTCCTGAGAGCGAATCCAACTCTTGAGAGCAAAACCCAGCTTCTCCTGAGCAAACTTAGCCTCCCGAGAGCGAATCCAACACTCCCCTGAGCATACTCTAGCGAATCAAAGTCCCTGAGCGCCTCAGCTCTGAGCAAAAGCAAACCCAGCACTCTTTGAGAGCAAACCCAGCTCCCTGACAGCAAACCCAGCTGCTCCCTAACAGCAAACCCAGTTCCATGAGAGCAAACCCAGCTCCTTGAGAGCAAACCCAGCTGCTTCCTGAGCAAACTCAGCTCATTGAGAGCAAACCCAGCACTCTTTGAGAGCAAACCCAGCTCCTTGAGAGAAAACCCAGCTCCCTGACAGCAAACCCAGCTGCTCCCTGAGCAAACCCAGCTCCTTGAGAACTAACCCAGCTGCTTCCTGAGAGCAAACCCCATCTGCTCCCTGAGCAAACTTAGCTCTTGAGAGCAAGCCCAGCTCTTTGAGAGCAAACCTAGCTTTTCCCTGAGCGACAGATCGCACCTCTAGACTATTCAGAACAGGTGCTGCCATCATGAACAGAACATAAAGTTCCCAAGTGCAGCTTCCAGTGGAATTCCATTCTCCTATGCGTTCCTAAGCCCGCCCACAGCCTAGGTGTGTGTATGCGCCGCGCAAGCAACGCAAACAGGGATATACGTGTTTAGCAAACCTATGCCGGCTTAGGAAGTCAGACAAAAAGTTAAAGTGATCTTTCAACGACCGACAAAGCATGAAACTTTCAAATCCCGCATGTAATGTATAAGGTTATCGAGCCCTTCGTATCATTCCTAAGCCCGCATAGGTGTGTGTACAAACTGTGCGCTTCCCTTGCCAGACGTTGCCTGCGCGCGAGGGGGCCAGGCAACGCCTGGCAACGCTTCCCTACGAAATCGGGGGAGCCCTGAAGCCCAGAAGCGCGCCGCGCGAGCCCAACATGGTTGCTGAACACGTATATCCCTGTGTGGCTCGCGCGGAGCGTACACACACCTATGCGGGCTTAGGAACCAACAGGGATATACAAGCGATCTGCACTCATATGCGCTCGTAAGCGCTTCCTATGCCCACATAGGTGTGTGTACGCGCGCGCAACGCAAACAGGGATATACGTATGCGCTCGTATAAATTTGCAGGAAGAGGAAGGGTAACAAATACCCGGGAACTGGTTAGGGCAAGTCTGACGTCCGCATCGTCAGGCTCAATCCATTATTTCACTCCTTGGCCGTGCAGAGCACGTAAGCATCTGCTGCAAGCTTGGCCGATGCCAAATTTTAATATGACATCATTCTAGGGCTATGTGCTTGTTGCGACTCTGTTTGTTGGCACTTGCCAAGCCAATGCGCGCGCAATATAGAGCCCACTGGCTCGCGCCGCGCACGGATTCGAAAGTTCAAGCGACCTGCTACTCCGCAAGAATTCTTCAGTTGAATGAAAGGAACAGGAACTGCAACTCGGGTTGCTGTCTGTCCTCCGCCATGAAATTTATAGTTATTGAATGTTTATTTTGCGTTTGTAAAATGGCATGAAATCAAATTTTTGCTTTATTTTTCCTCTCAAACTGAAAAATGAAGCCCTTACTCAGTGCTCTTGCTTTATTTATGGTTTCAAGTCTGTTGCGAGATGGGCTTAACGTAAATCTCATCTTATTTGACCTGGTTGACCTCTTATTTGAGAGGGAAGGGAACGATTACGGGTCTCGAGACTCCGACAATCGAAATCCTTGTTCAAAAGTACCTAAGGAATGATGGTTTTTGGGAGGCAATCGGACAAAACAAAATTTGACCCCTTAGACCCCTTATTTCAGAGGGACGGGAACGCTGGCGGGTCTCGAGACCCCGAAAATCGAAATCCTCGTTTAAAAGTACCCTAGGAATGATGGTTTTTGGGAGGCAATCGGACAAAACGAAATTTGACCCCTTAGACCCGTATTGACCCCTTATTTCAGAGGAAAGGAAGCGTCGACAGGTCTCGAGACCCCGAAAATCGAAATTCTCGTTCAAAAGTACCTTAAGAATGATGGTTTTTGGGAGACAATCGGACAAAACGAAACTTGACCCCTAAGACCCTTATTTTGACCCCTTATTTCAGAGGGAAGGAAGCGTCGACGGGTCTCGAGACCCCGAAAATCGAAATCCTCGTTCAAAAGTACCTTAGGAATGATGGTTTTTGGGAGGCAATCGGATAAAACAAAATTTGACCCCTCATTCCCACAAAAGCCGCGCAGCCATCATTTTTATATGCAAAGTACACTATCCACAGCATTTCATCTTAATTTGTATGCAAAGTACACCATCCGCAGCATTTCATCTGAATTTATATGCAAAGTACACTATTCACAGCATTTCATCTTATTTGTATGCAAAGTACACTGCCCGCAGCATTTCACTTACTTTGAGCCGTTCATTGCACATGTGTTGTACACACACCAACAAAGCCGCGCATTGTCCGTGTGTTTGTCACGGTTTGTCCGTTTGTTCGTCTGTACGGTTGTAATTGTGTTCGTTCGGTTGTATTTACGATTTTTTGGAGTTTAAAAATTATTTTTTTGAATTTTTAAAAATAAATTTCAAAAAATTCCAAAATACAACCGAACGAACAGAAATACAACCGAACAGACAAACAAACGGACAAACCGTGACAAACACACGGACAATGCGCGGTTCAACAAACACACAGACAGACACCATAGTCACGTGACTATTTCGTCACTTGTGTGTCAGTTTGAACACACGAAATGCTGTGAACAGTGTGCTTTGCATATAAAAAGATCACTGCGCGGCTTTTAAACTTACATAAGGGGTTAAATAAGGGACCAACATTCCTAAGATACTTTTGAACGAGGATTTCGATTTTCGGGGTCTCGAGACCCGTCGACGCTTCCTTCCCTCTAAATAAGGGGTCTATAAGGGTCTAAGGGGTCAAATTTTGTTTTGTCCGATTGCCTCCCAAAAACCATCATTCTTAAGGTACTTTTGAACGAGGATTTCGATTTTCGGGGTCTCGAGACCCGTCGACGCTTCCTTCCCTCTAAAATAAGGGGTCTATAAGGGTCTAAGGGGTCAAACTTTGTTTTGTCCGATTGCCTCCCAAAAACCATCATTCTTAAGGTACTTTTGAACGAGGATTTCGATTTTCGGGGTCTCGAGGCCCCTAATCGTTCCCTTCCCTCTGAAATAAGGGGTCCATAAGGGTCTAAGGGGTCAAATTTTGTTTTATCCGATTGCCTCCCAAAAACCATCATTCCTAAGGTACTTTTGAACGAGGATTTCGATTTTCGGGGTCTCGAGACCCGTCGACGCTTCCTTCCCTCTAAAATAAGGGGTCTATAAGGGTCTAAGGGGTCAAATTTTGTTTTGTCCGATTGCCTCCCAAAAACCATCATTCCTAAGGTACTTTTGAACGAGGATTTCGATTTTCGGGGTCTCGAGACCCGTCGACGCTTCCCTTCCCTCTAAAATAAGGGGTCTATAAGGGTCTAAGGGGGTCAAATTTTGTTTTGTCCGATTGCCTCCCAAAACCATCATTCTAAGGTACTTTTGAACGAGGATTTCGATTTTCGGGGTCGCGAGACCCGTAATCGTTCCCTTCCCTCTAAAATAAGGGGTCTATAAGGGTCTAAGGGGTCAAATTTTGTTTTGTCCGATTGCCTCCCAAAAACCATCATTCCTAAGGTACTTTTGAACGAGGATTTAGATTTTCGGGGTCTCGAGACCCGTAATCGTTCCCTTCCCTCTAAAATAAGGGGTCTATAGGGGTCTTAGGGGTCAAATTGTGTTTTGTCCGATTGCTTCCCAAAAACCATCATTCCTAAGGTACTTTTGATCGAGGATTTCGATTTTCGGGGTCTCGAGACCCGTCAACGCTTCCTTCCCTCTAAAATAAGGGGTCTATAAGGGTCTAAGGGGTCAAATTTTGTTTTATCCGATTGCCTCCCAAAACCATCATTCTAAGGTACTTTTGAACGAGGATTTCGATTTTCGGGGTCTCGAGGGTTCCTTCCCTCTAAAATAAAGGGGTCTATAAGGGTCTAAGGGGTCAAATTTTGTTTTGTCCGATTGCCTCCCAAAACCATCATTCCTAAAGGTACTTTTGAACGAGGATTTCGATTTTCGGGGTCTCGAGACCCGTCGACGCTTCCTTCCCTCTAAAATAAGGGGTCTATAGGGGTCTTAGGGGTCAAATTGTGTTTTGTACGATTGCTTCCCAAAAACCATCATTCCTAAGGTACTTTTGATCGAGGATTTCGATTTTCGGGGTCTCGAGACCCGTAATCGTTCCCTTCCCTCTAAAATAAGGGGTCTATAAGGGTCTAAGGGGTCAAATTTTGTTTTGTCCGATTGCCTCCCAAAAACCATCATTCTAAGGTACTTTTGAACGAGGATTTCGATTTTCGGGGTCTCGAGACCCGTAATCGTTCCCTTCCCTCTAAAATAAGGGGTCTATAAGGGTCTAAGGGGTCAAATTTTGTTTTGTCCGATTGCCTCCCAAAAACCATCATTCTTAAGGTACTTTTGAACGAGGATTTCGATTTTCGGGGTCTCGAGACCCGTCGACGCTTCCTTCCCTCTAAAATAAGGGGTCTATAAGGGTCTAAGGGGTCAAATTTTGTTTTGTCCGATTGCCTCCCAAAAACCATCATTCTTAAGGTACTTTTGAACGAGGATTTCGATTTTCGGGGTCTCGAGACCCGTCGACACTTCCTTCCCTCTAAAATAAGGGGTCTATAAGGGTCTAAGGGGTCAAATTTTGTTTTGTCCGATTGCCTCCCAAAAACCATCATTCTTAAGGTACTTTTGAACGAGGATTTCGATTTTCGGGGTCTCGAGACCCGTCGACGCTTCCTTCCCTCTAAAATAAGGGGTCTATAAGGGTCTAAGGGGTCAAATTCTGTTTTGTTCGATTGCCTCCCAAGAACCATCATTCCTAAGGTACTTTTGAATGAGAATTTCGATTTTCGGGGTCTCGAGATCCGTCGATGCTTCCTTCCCTCTAAAATAAGGGATCCATAAGGGTCTTAGGGGTCAAATTTTGTTTTATCCGATTGCCTCCCAAAAACCATCATTCCTAAGGTACTTTTGAACGAGGATTTCGATTTCCGGGGTCTCGAGAGCCGTCGATGCTTCCTTTCCTCTGAAATAAGGGGTCTTTAAGGGTCTAAGGGGTCAAATTTCGTTTTGTTCTATTGCCTCCCAAAAACCATCTTTCCTAAGGTACTTTTGAACGAGGATTTCGATTTTCGGGGTCTCGAGACCCGTCGACGCTTCCTTCCCTCTAAAATAAGGGGTCTATAAGGCCAAGGGTCTAAGGGGTCAAATTTTGTTTTTTACGATGGCCTTCCAAAAACCATCATTCCTAAGGTACTTTTGAACGAGGATTTCGATTTTCGGGGTCTCGAGACCCGTAATCGGTCCCTTCTGACCCTCTGGTTACGAAAAGATGTTGAAAAAGTGAAAGGTAGTCGTAATTTGCAATGGTAAATTCGATCGATTAACTTACAAAACAGTTAATTTATACAAAACATCGCCTGACAAACCAGGATATAGTTGACACAATACATAAACACAATGAACATTAAATAAATTCATGAAAACATGTCTGAATATACGTGTATATATAAAATTATTAAAAGTCAACAAAATAAAAATTTAGCTGCAAGTATATAATATATACTCATCTCGATTTCTTTAAAAATATTTTATTTGAAAAACTCTTAGTTTTCTTAAATCGATTCTCCTTCGCAGTTTCGTCTATCAGTAAATTCTCCTTGAGATTTGAAGTTGACTTGTAGTTCTGGGAGAGGGAGGTGAGTTTCTTCTGCTTGGACCGTGTGACTTGGACGTACGCCGCGCGGCGCTGCGATTCCGGGACTGAGAAGTTGTTCAGCTCGTCTTGCTCCACCTGCAATGTTGTTATTTGAGTAATGTTGTTGTTTGAATAACGTTTTACGCCAAAAATATGACGTTTTTATGCCAGTTGCCACAGAATTAAGGTAGTATACACAAATCGTCCCCTAAAAGGCGACTGGAGAGCGAAAAATGCAGATCCCACAAATGTAATCTCACTCACCAGTCTCCTCTCCTCAGTGAAGGCTTTCAACCAGGCCTCCTTGTCAAGCTGCTTCTTTGACATGAGAACAATCCACTTCTTCTTTGCCGTGTTCTCCATCTTCCAGCCGAACACAATGCCGGGTTCTGAAACATGGGAGGTTTAAGTGGGGATTGAGAGGAAGGAAAAGCTAATCAGGTTCTGAAACGGGAGTTAACCAGGGAAATAAAGTGTCACGCATCAGAGTGTTGTACAAAAAGCCATGTTCCAGAGAAATCTATGCCAGGTATGAAGCCGAATTTACTTTCTGGCTCGAAATTAAGTTTTTGGGTCCGTCTTGGTATAAATTCATAAGTTCATACACTCAAGAATCTCCAAAAATGGTCAAAATTGGCCTAAAACACTGATGTATAGCCTTGAAATTGTAAAGTCGTCAAAACTCTTTTAAAATTCCATATAAAATGTCCCGTACCTGAGTTATCCGGGAGATCAATAGTCTGGCAATGATCCAGGTTAATCCTGCCTTTGTACTGGAGTTTGCCACTTCCTAGCAACTTCCTGCAGTAGACGAGCTGTCTGTCGAAGAGGAAGAATTTCCTAATTTGCTTGCTTCCTGCGCTAACTTTGGAGAGGGTTCCACTATGAATGAGGATGCTGGATCGGTGGAGGATGTCCTCCCCTCGCCAGTCCTAAGGGAGGAGGGTGAGGATCAGAAACATTTGCAATATTTATTTGAAATCATTGAAGAGGTACCAGTTTTCGAGATAGGAAGGGAACCAGTTAAGGAAGGATAAATATTCAACTGGTAGGAGGGCAATAATGGGAGAAAGGAAGTTTTTAAAGGCAAAATGATAAATCAAAATGATTTAAAATCCGACATGACATACAATCCAATGTTCTACCTCTATAGTTGATTGCCACTCTGCAAGTTTATTGACGTTCTCTGCCCTTCTCTTCCTCTCGTTCACAGTGGCAGCCACGTTGCTCATGATACGCTCTGCTTCACGGACCTGAGAAGAAGGATTAGAAGTTTCATTCCAATAAAATGGGGGGTTGTTCACATGTTATGTAATAAATTTTGTCTTGATTCCCTCCTCCCCCGGCTGTAATGAAGTTTGCAGTAGTTGTAGATATGCTTTAAAGTAACATGTCGTGTAACCATTTGAGAACCCCCTTCCCCTCCTGGTAGGTTACGTAATAAGTATGCACAATAGTAGATGAAGAGCGCATTGCGGCTACACCATTCGGCGCACAGCATTTAGGACACCACACTCTCATTGGTCGAAATATTGAGTGCTTTGGACAAACTAATAATAACTACAGTTTAAAATAGTCTTAAAGCCAGATTATCATGATCAAAGCACATAATGCTGAGTGCATTGAGGAATAATCAAAATGGTCAGTAAGCATAATCATGTCTATTTTAATCCTATCAAGACGGTTAATCATGTTAAAAAGGGCTTGTCATTTTACAGCAAGTACGTTTAAAAACCCTTTGTTGCTTGCAACTCCTAGCATTGTAGGCTGTTTGCTTACAATCTTATTTTTAAGAATTTATTGCTCAATAAGATTATAAATCGACGTCGAAATACTAAAATAAAAGAGGAAAAGGCTAACTGCTCTCATGCGATTTCTTTCTACGGCGGTTTAAAAGTATACCCAGTTTGACCCCTGCAAGCTGACCCCTGTTTGAAACCCTGTTTTACTTGGCAGCAGTAATTCCCCCCAAGTCTCCCCAACCTCTCACTCCGTCCCTAATTCCCCCTACTCCGTCCCCAGACCCCCTGTCTCACCCCTTATTCCCTATAAAATCCCCCCCCAGACCCTGTTCCCCCCCTGTATTCCCTATTCCGTCCCCAGACCCCTGTCTCACTCCCTTATTCCCCCTCTTCCGTCCCCAGACCCCTGTCTCACCCCTCATTCCCCCTAATCCGTTCCCAGACCCCTGTCTCACCCCTAATTCCCCCTACTCCGTCCCCAGACCCCTGTCTCACTCCCTCATTCCCCCTATTCCGTTCCCAGACCCTGTTTTCCCCTCTCCCCCAGACCCCTTATTCCCCCTACCCGTCCCCAGACCCCTGTCTCACTCCCCTCATTCCCCTATTCCGTTCCCCAGACCCCTGTCTCACTCCCTGTTCCCCTCTTCCGTTCCCAGACCCTGTCTCACTCCCATATTCCCCTCTTCCGTTCCCCAGACCCCTGTCTCACTCCTCCTTATTCCTCTTCCGTTCCCAGACCCTGTCTCACCCTTATTCCCCTCTTCCGTTCCCAGACCCCTGTCTCACTCCCTTATTCCCCTCTTTCCGTTCCCAGACCCCTGTCTCACCCCCTTATTCCCCTCTTCCGTTCCCAGACCCTGTTTCACCTCTTCCCCTTTCCGTTCCCAGACCCCTGTCTCACTCCCTTATTCCCCCTCTTCCG
>WFMF01000883.1:0-15000 GCA_011033025.1 Beroe forskalii | reverse complement strand
CAACTGGTAGGAGGGCAATAAAGGCTTTAAGTTGAGGGAGAAAGGAAGTTTTTAAAGGTAGAATGATAAATAAAAATGACTTAACATCCGACATGATATTACAATCCAATGTGCTACCTCTATAGTTGATTGCCACTCTGCAAGTTTATTGACGTTCTCTGCCCTCCTCTTCCGCTCGTTCACAGTGGCAGCCACGTTGCTCATGATACGCTCTGCTTCACGGACCTGAGAAGAAGGATTAGAAGTTTTATTCCAATAAAATAGGGGTCGTTCACATGTTACGTAATAAATTTTGTCTTGATTCCCTCCTCCCCCGGCTGTAATGAAGTTTGCAGTAGTTGTAGATTTGTTAAAGTAACATGTAGTTACATGCCATTTGAGAACCTCCTCCCCCTCCTGGTAGGTTACGTAATAAGTATGCACAATAATAGATGAAGAGCGCATTGCGGCTACACCATTCGGCGCACAGCATTTCAGGACACCACACTCTCATTGGTCGAAATATTGAGTGCTTTGGACAAACTAATAATAACTACAGTTTAAAAAAGTCTTAAAGTCAGATTGTCATGATCAAAGCACATAACAAATAATGCTGAGTACATTGAGGAATAATTAAAATGGTCAGTAAGCATAATCATGTCTATTTTAATCCTATCAAGACGGATAATCATGTTAAAAAGGGCTTGTCATTTTACAGCAAGTACGTTTAAAAACCCTTTGTTGCTTGCAACTCCTAGCATTGTAGGCTGTTTGCTTACAAACTTATTTTTAAGAATTTATTGCTCAATAAGATTATAAATCGATGTCGAAATACTAAAATAAAAGAGGAAAAGACTAACTGCTCACATGCGATTTCTTTCTACGGCAGTTTAAAAGTATACCCAGTTTGACCCCTGCAAGCTGACCCCTGTTTGAAACCCTGTTTCACTTGGCAGCAGTAATTCCCCCGGGGCCCAACCCCCCGTCTCACTCCCTAATTCCCCCTACTCCGTCCCCAGACCCCTGTCTCAGCCCCTTATTACCCCTACTCCGTCCCCAGACCCCTGTCTCACCCCCTTATTACCCCTACTCCGTCCCCAGACCCCTGTCTCACCCTCTAATTCCCCATACTCCGTCCTCAGACCCCTGTCTCACTCCCTAATTCTCCCTAATCCGTCCCAGACCCCTGTCTCACCCCCTAATCCCCCTACTCCGTCCCCAGACCCCTGTCTCACCCCCTAATTCGTCCCAGACCCCTGTCTCACCCCCTAATTCCCCCTACTCCGTCCCCAGACCCCTGTCTCTCCCCCTAATTCCCCCTTATCCGTCCCAGACCCCTGTCTCACCCCTAATCCGTCCCCAGACCCCTGTCTCATCCCCCTAATTCCCCCTACCCGTCCCCAGACCCCTGCCTCACCCCTAATTCCCCTACTCCGTCCCCAGACCCTGTCTCAACCCCTAATTCCCCCTACTCCGTCCCCAGACCCCTGTCTCACCCCTAATTCCCTCTACTCCGTCCCCAGACCCTTGTATCACTCCCTCATTCCCCCTACTCCGTCCCCAGACCCCTGTCTCACCCCCTTATTCCCCCTACTCTGTCCCCAGACCCCTGTCTCACTCCCTTATTCCCCCTCTCCTGTCCCCAGACCCCTGTCTCACTCCCTCATTCCCCCTCTTAACTCACCTGATGGTAGTCCGGATGGTTGGAGTGAGTGTACTTCACCAGTTCTTTCAGTTGTAACTGGTACTGACAGATCCGCTGTACTGGCTTCAGGAGGTACCTGTGTCAAGAGGGAGAGGTGTGTGAGACATTGGCAGACTGAGTAAGAAACAAAATGACTAAATGAGTAGATTTTGTGCCCTTCAGGGTTTTCAATCAATCAATCAATCAATCAATCAATCAATCAATCAATCAATCAATCAATCAATCAATCAATCATTCAATCAATCATTCAATCAATCATTCAATCAATCAATCAATCAATCAATCAATCAATCAATCAATCATTCAATCAATCATTCAATCAATCAATGAATCGATCAATCGATCAATCGATCAATCAATCAATTAATTAATTAATCATTGTGTAGGTAAAGATCTCCAAAACCAGTATATCAGTAAATTCAGGATGATTGCGGAGTGGTTACTAACCCGTCGAGTGGTATGCTCTCCATGTCCTTGAGGAGTCTGCAGGACTCAAAGAATATGGTGTAGACCATGTGCTGACTGAGGATAGTGTACTCTGCTAACGCACAGCTGTGATTGTTACAGTACCTGGAAGGGGGGTGGGTTATAAGATCCCTGAGTAAGGGGGGGGGGGAGGGGATGGGTTAATGTTATAAGAATACCATCTTGATTTGAGTTATGCGTAGGTAACCGCCGAAGCGAAGCAGGGAGGACGAATAAAAGGCAGGAGTCTCGTCAAAAAATGTGGGGGAGGGGCCGTAGAATGTGGCATTACTTTTCATGGGTTAGGCATCATGATGTATTACAAATCAATCATATTCCCATTTTCACAGACAATTCGAAAACTCCGTACAATCGGGTTATTGGACAGAATTCCAATGTCCTAGAATGTCTAGAATCTAGAATTCTGTACTAGAACCAGGGGTCCAATGGCATGAGAGGAGCGGGCGAGGTTTAAATCCCAACTTGGGCCGATGAAAAAGGGAAGGAGCGCACTGACAACAACTGGGCTAGTGGATTTGAAAGAAAAAGAGTGCCACAAACCTGCTGTAAATGTCGACGAATTCGTTGTGTCGTTCGGTGAAAGTGTGTCCTATTTCTGATCTGTGGAGAGTTCCCTGGAGGTCCTTCCTCAAACTGTCCAGGAAACCAACCTGAGGGTGGAAGTTAGAGCCTCCTTATATGGGGTGAATTCAGATGAGAGAGTTGCAATCCAGATTTGAGTAGGTAGGCAGAAAATTCGAAATGAGAACCATCATAAAATGAGGTCCAAACAGAACTCAAACCCGAGAACTGGAAAAGAAATAAAAGGAAGAACTATAATCGAGGAAAGCAGTGAATAGAACTCTCGAAAACACCCACCTGAAACTGGAATAGCTCCTCAATGTTACTGAATACCCTAGAAATCTGTGTGTCTGTGAAAAGGTCCTTCCTCAGTCTGGCTTCTTTCAGAGGACCCTGAGAAAGAGGGACGTTAGTTGTGAGAGGCCATAAGGCTTTGAGATTCGCTTTTGAGATAGATCAGACTATTGTGATTTTTTTTCCAGAAATTGGTTACAAGAAACATTAGACCTAAGTTAAACTGGTTAAGCGTAAACGTTTCATATTGATATAGTGATACACATGAAAAGCAAGTTACAAAGCAATCAATCCAATCAATGATCTTGATTAAAAAGCAGCGTTCTAAAACGATCAGATCACCTCTATGACATCCTGTAAGTTCTTCACGTATCCCTCTTCGTAATTAACAATCTCTTCAATGACTTTCTGTCGAACCCAGTCTGGGTTAAGTCGGGGTTGCTGGCTCGCTACTGTTCCCATCCGCTGAAGTTGAAACGTTTCATGAAACTTTATCTGATACGAAAATTTAGATACTGTTGATGTTTGGTCTGGGACCGTTCGCGGTCCGAATGAACCCAATTTCATTTATCGACTCACTTATATTGCTTCAAATAAAACCATAAAATATGAGACATGGGCAGTGGTCTAACCGCTTAATTTGCCGAGCAACCCGAGCATGAATTACTCAATTAGAACCTCAAGCCTTCAAAACTCAAAAATATCTGCTCACCTGCAGAACTGTCATTCTCCGTGATTTCAAGTGTTCCTGGGATTTCCCTTCCTGGGAATCTGCTTCTTGGGATATCCTCAACTGAAAAATATTAGAATTTAGGAAGGCATGACACACTTTATTGGCTCAAATTTTTTGGCAGAGGTATAAAGAAAAGGTAAAAGTTCGCATACAATATTAGCTAGGGATAGCTAGGGAATTTGACCCTGAATATTCTCAAAGTTGAGCTCTCTCAGTTCACCCTAAACCCCCTTGATATCGCCAGACTTACAACTTTATTATCTGTACAAATGAAGCGTCTCTTGGCGGCCCTTCCGACGACCTTCCCCAAATCAAACGACACGGCAGGTATAAAAACACAGTCCTCACAGCAGGAGCAGGGGTAGTTGGGGGAGAGCCCCCCTCGGGGGGAGAGCCCCCCTCCCCCGCGAGGGGGGTGAGAAGTGAGGGGGGAGAGAGTGGAGACTGAGGAGGAGGAGGAGGAGGAGGAGGCTTTGCTTGAGGCGGTGGAGAGGGTTTTAGAGGCCCGGGAACTGCTGGAGGAGAGGAAGCGGGAGGGGGCACGCGGGGTTACTGACGGTGATATTACCATGGTTACTAGAGGGGGTGTAAGATGTTAGGTGGTGTTACCATGGTTACTAGGGGGTTACTGACGGTGATATTACCATGGTTACTAGAGAGGAATGGGTGCTGTCATGGCAACGAATATCGAATAGTTAAATAGTTATCTATTGATCTGAGATTTATTCAAGCGACATGTAAATAATATAAGAAAACGAGAAAAAAGACTTTGAGCAAAAAACGATTGATTGAGCAAAAAACGACTGGGAGCTAACCGCTCCAAGTCCAACAACAACAAAACTAATCTGAAGAATACTGGACTGCCAAATCTCACCGCAACCAGTGCAAAATCTGCTAATTAAATGGAATTACAATGGCAATCGTCGGCGGGAGATTACAAAAATTAATAAATCGTACGTAGGAGTGGTAGATAGGAGAGATTAATATAAACGCAGTGTACATGGTATATACGTCTTGTTAGTGATGCTAAGTGAATTAAGATAACCCAGCCCCCTTCAGACACATTTGACAACCCCTCTCAACCTCTGACTCCTAAAGGTTGTGCACGAAGACTAGGCGGTTTAGAAAGGTGTAATTATCATGGTTTAAAGTGCTGGATAAGGGACCTTAAACCGCCTATTTCTAAGGTTTGACCCTCTCCTCTCCCTCTCATTCCACTAGGTAGGTGCCTGGTACTAAACCACTGATGGGAAATAATATCAGTACAAACCCTCCCCCACAAACACACCAAGGAATAATATACAGCCAGTTTAGTGCTGAATGTCACGTGACTTTCGTCAGCCAATAAGAAGACAGTCACGTGACTTGCATCGTCCAATAGGATCAAGAGGATACACACGTGCAAATCCCACTGACCAATGGGAGACAGCAGTGGTCATGTGACACTCAGCAGCACCAATCGGAGGGGAGATTAGAATAAAGCTGGATGAGAAATGAGAAGGGAAAAGCGACGTGTCACGCCTTGAATATTAATAAACGAAGGTATTACTGGCATATCCACTCGAACATATAATAGATTGGGGCCTGATGGCACGGAGCATTGAATAATATTATATAGGGGGGCTTTGAACTTGAAGTTTGAATAAAATATATTCCTGTATTTATGTGGCATAATAATGACTCTCCGGACTGCGACCCACCCCAGCACCAAAAACACATGGTAGAAATGTAATATATTATTGACTTTATCAGGAGTTGGCATGAAGACACATGGCACATTAGGTGTGTTATCTGAGGGGATTACATCATACGGCATTTATTAATAACCACTGTGCAGGTTATAATAAGGGTGTGCAGGAGTTGTAGAATTGCTAAGGGGTGAACGTTGACAAAAACCACTTGGGCACTATTGTGAGCTTCAAAAAAGAAATAAATGGATGAATGGACCTTAATTGAAGACAGTAACTAGATCAACAAAATGATGTAGAGCTATGAAAAAAGATGAACTATCGTCTCCACTACCTAATGCACACATTTAGTGAAAGAGTGAAGACGTGACTTCATTCCACCATAATAAATTGCATTTATTCCGCTATTTACAGACTGTAAATTAGACATAACACAGTATACTTAGGGGTGGACCATAGTTCTCTTCATCATACCCACTATATTTTATCCAATTAGTCACAGAGCACAACTTGAGATCAGGAAGAGATTCAGGCGCCAGTCTGGTGGCAGTTAGTCATTTCTATTTCTAGAACATTAAACCAAAACAGCTGAAAGCTGTGGTTGAAGAAAAGGCGATCCAGAGACAACAATTTAACCATTTAAAACCATGATAATGACGTCACTCTCAGCCATCTTTTTTCTAAATTAATGTCTTCATCAGATACAGACGTTTTCCAATTCACCCCAACCAGCAAAGTGGCGCTCCTAATAGGAGTACTGCCCTAACAGTCGTGGAATTAACCCACACCATTCGGGCGCCAGGGGAAAAGTTCAAGAGATATCCGAGGAAATTTAAAACAGGGCACTAAAATAGTTTTGTTGATTGAATAAACCGTTGTTTAAAACGCCCTTCAGCGGCCAAAGTAATTTACAACTGTGTAAACGCCCTTTAGGGATATACCTAGCAGTTAAAAAGACTATGAGTATAATATCCTTAGACAGTGGAGTTTAAGAAGTGGAAAATCTGTTTTTCTCTCGTCATAGTGAATTTTATAAATACTGAGTGGTGCCCTATGGGGCTTGCAAACAAATGAAAGACGATGAACATATCATGTGATACTGAGCCTATCGTAAACACTAACAAACTTCAAAATTGAGCCAACCATCAAGCAAAGCCTATGTCTTCTAAAGCAATCTTTTAAAGGTAAAACTTGAACCAAACATCTAAAGCCCATGTCTCACTTCTACAGTAATCCCCAGACAACATCTGCCATTATCTCTAACAGCAGAAACACAAAGCCCTAATGTGATTGGCTGCAACCACATATTCAGGTTTCCTTTTATTTAATGTAAATCTAATTACAACCCTATTTTGAATATTTGCATATTTCACCAGCCGTCCAATAAAAGAAGAAACATACGAAATGTAAAGATGAATTCATGCAGAAAGGGAAGAAATAATAATAAAACATTTCATTATTCATGGGTAACCCTTGGAGGACGATTCCTGCCATTAATATAATTGCTAGAGGACGATTATTGTCACTGATAGTGACGTAATTATCATGGCTGACAGTAGTCAATAGATGACGACAAAACGCAGAGTTTCCAGCGTGCCAGACACCGCTAAAATGAGGAATAAATCAGGGACTAAATGACGCGGGAAGTGAATATATCAGGATCATAAAACAGGGCTGGAAGTGAGGTGACATAAGGTAGCAAATTGTCTGCGGATTCTACGACTGTCATTAGAATCTCATGAACTCAAGGAAATGGGTAATTAACATCGAATTAACATAATATAGCCATTTCACTATGTCACGAACCATGTCACTATTCTATGGAAGAGTTACGTAATTAAAGTCTGATGATGTCTCTATTTCAATTGATGAAGAATTAACCAACGAGCTAGTAGACCCTATGAAATGCATTTTTGCATAGCTGGTTCATTACCGAAAGAGGAAATGCGGACAATGGATAGCCACGGTTTGCTAGGGTAACAAATAACACCAGAAATTTATGAACAGAGCAACTAACACTTGCGGAATTTAGTTAATCCAGTGGTCCCTTCGATATTGACCAATCAGTGCGCGAGTTGAGCGTCAACTCGCGCACTGATTGGTCAATGACTCAATGTCGAGACGGATTTGGGATCCTATATTATTATGCAATATATATTATTTTAAACGCGAGCTATCAACAGATTTGAAGCATACAGTTACAGGAAACAATGAATTTACTGCGACATTGTTCTGGGATAAATTAGCCAATAATTTGAGAGAATTGGCAGAACCTTCGTCATCAATGCGAAGGCGTTACCCAATTCAAATCACCATGAAACGTCCCCAAAGATAGATAAAAACTTGGTAATCATAGGATTAATCTGTTTACTGTAGGTTATTGCTAGTTCTCCGCAACTAAATAAAAATTCTATCGGTATTCAGCAAACGATCGTTTTCTTGGGTGAAACATTCAACAAAAATCTTACAATGCAATATGTACTACGACACTCGACACAGTTCATAAAATGGGAATAAATTTACAGCCCGAGTTTGGATTCCCGAAACCAAAGCTTCCAGTAAAATACAACAAATTTACAATGTTGCTACTAACAACTGTCAAGGAAATGTGGACATTGCTTACGGCAACTAACAATCCAATGGTACAAGGTACCAAGAGTATGTACCTATGTATGTGCGCTGTGCCAAACGACAGGACCCCTTCACATAAAACAATTAAGTCTGAGGGGTGAAGGTCGTGCCGCGGCAAGGTAACAGGAGCAAAATGTTACCTAAAATGGTATTTTGCGTCCCAAAACTTCAAAAAACGTATGAAATTTCCGGGATTGCTTACGCATACCATAAACACCCATGAAAGCCTTAATAAACTTACGCAGGGATACGACCATACAGAATGTCATTCAGTTGAGCCGATATTCATCGTTAGAATATTCCGCTGAGAGTTTCCAGGAATCATCGATGATTCTAGTTTTCAAGTTCGTCAAAAGTCGCATCAGAATCTGAGTTCTGACGAAACTTACAGGAGGGGAAAGAGCGAAATAGTGACAAAGAACTATCTGCTTGGAATGAAACAATTTATGCTGTAGGTACCTATCAAGAGTAGAAATTATTCACAAGATAAGGAATATAGGAGAGAGTGACGTCACTATCTTGCTATGAAATGACGAATTGATGACGTACACTCAATCAGAGATGCATTGTTCTGGAGAAAACTATACAAACCATGCGTCACTCCCCTTAATTCACACCAATTAAAGTTTCACAGGTGTTGAAACGTATATCAGGAATTATCACGGGTATTCAGAGGTGAAATTGGGCGTTTACTGGAATTCAAGAAGAAATAAAATTACTGGCATATTCCTGTTGCTTGTTCGAGGAGGAATATACTAATATAAGGTGTTCTAATCGAACTGCACCTTCTGGTAGTAATGTTGCGATGTATACTACTGAAATATTTTTACAGCCGAGACTCAACAACAATATACAAAGTGTGCATTATAGATCTTGAAAAAAAGGAAATTATATGACGTCTAAGAATCTAAAACTCATTCTTAAAAAAGGAAATTATTACGTCTCGAGATTAAAAACTCCTGCGAAATAATGAACTGAGTTAGTGGAACTGCCCGTTCAATTAGCATGAGCTAGATGCAATAACCCCCCGTGTTAAGTCACAGATCTCATTGTGTCCGTGTCACGAGTGTTTCAAATCATTCGTACGGGGTACTGGCAAACTATCAGATTACGCAACCGTTGGGCAAGGAAATATTGGAGAAATTATCATGCTTTCGGATTGAAAAGGCTGGAGCGCTGGGAACAGAAAGTTTCGGAACGCTTGGAATTTAAGATTCATCAAATTTTAGGATATAGCTCATTTTGTCTTTGCTCTATAGTAAATAGAGAAATCATTCCAAAAATATGCATCAATCTAAATGGAAATTGATAGATCAGGAGTAAATATGAGGAATTTGAGCGCATATTTCTGCTAAATCTACATTGTCACGCATATCATTAAGAAAATAAAAGGAATGAAGACAGTCAAAGAAATACTGTTATTACCAGTCGAAAATAGACCTTATTACATCATCAATTCACCACTCGAAATCATGAAAATTACGTCACGTACACCAGCAAAAGTTGATTTCCGGTGTTTTCGAGCCATAACAAAGCTAGCATGCCAACGACAAAGGTAGAAAGAGGCGGCGTGATGAATCTTTTGTGCCGAGCCATTTGAAAGGAAGGACGGCTTATTATCTTACCCACGGGTCCGTTTGGTATATGGACCAATCAGCACGTGAGTTCGTAGTTAAAACACGTGCTGATTGGTCAGTGTCATGGTGATCCGTCGGGTAAGCTAATATGCCGCAGAAAGTATTGACTATTGACTTGTATGATCGAAGGAATGTCCGGCTGAATACGATCGCAGAACATCAGTATAATAATACCATGAAATATTGGTGGTATTTGTGATGCGAATACCGAACAGTTTGGTCAAAAGTTAGCAAAGTTGCAAGTCTTTACTCTGGTGCGGAAGTCACAGCGTAGGGAAAAACGCACATACATACGGATTCAAGTTTCAAATATAACTTTGCTACCAACTTCGAATAACTATTCAGAGCAAAAGCTTCTAGTCATTTGTGCGATGAATTTTAAACTATTCAACTTGATTTGATTGATTTCTGGAATGATGAATCTTAAATAGCGATGACGAATCGATCAATTCAGGGACAATCTGGAATGAATAGAATTTGTGCCCACCTTGGAAACGCAAACAAGCTCTTAACCGCAAACAGAAATACGAGACACATTGTTAAGATTGATTGCATCATCTGATGTTAAGAAACGGGTATTAATTTTCAAGAAATTCAAAAGGAAAAGTCAAATAGCACATTCTTAAGGAAAAGTGAAATAGCATATATTCTTAAGTGAACCAGGTACACATAAGAATATATGCTGTACCTGCATATACCCCCCCACGCGTTTTATAACAGACTTAAACGACGCGCACGAGAAATAGGCGGATCAACGTCATCAACTCACTATATCGTGATATGATAATGACGTCATCCTACCCGCCTATTTCTCGTGAGCGGCGTATAATCAGCTCACTCCGACAGTACCTTTGACCCAAACACTGATAAAAACACGCACACTGCAATTTGAACTCCAGTCTGCCACACAGAATGAGACAAAAGTACAACCGACCCAATCCATTCCAAACAGACTTAGACTGACTGATATACAATTAATGGAAGGGTAAAGAGATTTTAAAAGCCTCGGACCGCGCCTGCACACTTTTTGAAAATAGACTTGGAGTAAAGAATGGAGAGAAGACTGAAGAGATATGGGGATATTGGGAAGCTGCAATACACGACAATATATGGATAAATATTAAAACTCTACCCCACATTATCATAAACTCCAGGCAAAGTCACACCAGGAAAAGACACCCAAAGTATAAAACTGTAAAACTATCATGGTCTCTACTCTGCAGAATCAAGGTATTGAGGGAGAGACACCTTCTGGCCTCTATTAGGCAAATACACAGCAAATATACTCTGCTCATAACAATAAAAACTTAAACTCTAGTCTCTGCTCTGCAGAATCAAGGCAGAGAAGATAGGGCGGAGAAAAGGGCGGTTAAGGAGGAGAAAAGGCCGATTAAGGAGGAGGATGGAGGAGAGAAGGTGGAGGATGGAGGGATGTAGTTAAGGGAAGTCCTCTAAGTTACCTAACTGAGAAGCGATTATACCCCTCATTCCACATTAACAAATTCAGGTCATCAACCTTGTAGCCTTCGTGCATATGCAGTGGGTTTTAACTATGGATATAATATTCTAATTTGTAATTATTTATGTTCAATGTTTGGGAAGCCGTGTGTGTTGCTGTTTTTAACTACTGGCCCGTCAGTTAATTAACTAATTATTCAGTTGATGAGGTAATCAGGGGTGATATATTATATATCTCGAGGTGGAATGTGGGCTAAATTTAGAAACAAAAATCCAGGATATAATCAACGGAGATATCAGATAACTATTTTTTCAAATGCTTTGACCAGCAAGAAACCATTCAAAAGATGAATTCCACAAGATAAAAGATTCCTATGATTCAAGGCTGATGGAGAGAAGAAATCATGCGCGCGTCAACTATAACAGTATGTGAAGTTGAAATGCCTGCCATCTATTGGCTAACGCCCAGAACTTACCATCTATTGGCTTACGCCCAGGGTGTGAAAGAGTAAAGGACACAAAAAATATCCATAAAATTTGAGGACTTGATGATTTGGTGAAGCCAGATAAAGCAATTTCCCGTTCAAATAAATATGAGAATCAGAAGTCAGAAGGCTATCATAGTAACAATATAAGATAAAACTAGGGATGTTATTAAAATACTGCCAACCCAACATGAGACAATTTGCGAATGAATGTTTCCTATTAGGGCTGTGTTTATTTACATTACTAAAAGGGGACTATGATAAGGACAATATATTCATAATGAGGAGAGCAATTGACTCGAATAATGGACCCGCATTTAAATATCAGAAGGAAGCATGCTCGAATACATACAAACATATTTAACTGCGCTATTAATATCTGCAAACATGTGCCCCCATTGTTAATCTGCCCGAACGAGAAATATCAGGTATTCAAAATGATGTCATTATCATAGCACAATGTAGTACGTTGATGACGTTGAACCGCTGATTTTCCGCTAGGGTTTAAGGGTTGGGAAGTAGAGATGTATTCCACGTCAAGTTGGTGGTGTGCCACCAACATTTTACAATATTAGATCCTGATAATGATGTCACTTTCAAGCTATTCATGTAGGCAATCTTAAGATGGGGGAGGCGTGGGATAATTGATTTAAGGTGTACTGGGAAGTGTGCATTGAACCCACTGGACATCAGTCATAAGTGGGGTCAATATACGTGACCAAAAATTTGATCGGGAAAGACATTAAAATTTAGTCGGAAATGCAGAAAATATGAGCTGCCAACCCAACGACAGATAGATTTCCCACAATGCATAAACATTAAACATTTCGCTAATTCGGTTTAAATCGGAATTAAAACTACTGATGATTCGGCGATGATCAATAAAGCCCAAAAAGACGGCGGGAAATTCACCAAATGTTACCAAATGATTGATTATAAGGCGGTTATAAAGAAATGTGATTGATTGATTGTGATGAAACAGCAGAGAATTATTTAAATTTAAAAAGATTCTTCGTCTTAGAATTTTCGCTATTATAAACTAGTGATTTGTCTGGCGTATTTAATACACGATTAGAATTTTAATTATTGAGTTAAATTGTAAATATGAAGTTAAACTATCTTCATACAAATTAAATTTCGCGAGAGATCGAGACAAAATTTGAAATTCCTCGAGCTTAATTGCCGTGGAAATCAAATAATAAAAAGCAGGAGAATGACAAATCAGAAGCGAATAGCAATCAGGAAGAACCCGCTTCCATGAAACATACGTGTTTCTCAAGAAGTCAAAAAGGAAGGAGGAATGTCTAGAATGTCAAAAGACAGGAATATGTCAATGATCGGTATGATGAAATACCAGCGCCTCTAAATAATAGGCGATAATAAACGATGGAGTGACGTCATTATCATGGATTAAGGTGGATATTTTCTGACATGAATCTGCCTTCTGCCCGCAACGTTCAGAGTACTAACTATCGAATATAATCACTCATGAAGTCATCTGGTAATGATTACCAAGGACGAAACAGTAACTAAAACTCACTATTTTAATGATAAAGACACTGCACTCTACAGTATCTCATTATCACGTTCACTCATATAGTCGTAGGTATGTTACTACAAGAGCAATCTACTTGAAGGTCAAACTCGACGAAATGAGGAAATGGGAAGTCCGACACGGACATCTGTTCGAAACCCAGTACGAAGATTTGCGGGTATTTGAGAAAAAGGGAGGATCGAAGCAACTGAAGCCTCATTTCAAACCAAGATGATGACTTAAGTCCGGAATGTATATTATTCCTACACGCTCTCGACTCACTGATCAAATGATGGTCCATACAGTAGATCATAGGAACTTCAGGTATCAGAAAAAGGCTTGGTATCCATGACTACACCACGCACAAAACTAGTAGCTAATATGACTCTCGAGGAGGCAGAGCGTTTCAGGAATTTAACAAAAAACAGAGTACGCGGAATTTAGAAAAAACGTAGGAGTACGTGGAAATAGTCAATTTCATCATTTGGCACTGTAAATTGCCAGATACCGGCATCAAAAGCTCACTATAATCAGGCGAGGTAAAGGCTGTTTAATCCATAACAACGCACAGTTTAATGTCACTTTCGCATTCCTATTAACGATCATGAGACTGGTGCTATCATCAAAAGGTTATCGTACAACCTGCGCGTTAAATAGGCGGTAAATGTCAGCAACTCACTAAATTGCGCTATGATAATGACGACATCTTAATTCTTAACCGCCTATTTATTCTGAGGAATTTTATATGGAACAATCCTCAATCCAGAAATTTTGCCACCAACAACTTGACAAAGGCTGTTATGGTGAAGTCTAGAGAGCATCCACAGTAAAAGTTGTACCGATTCTTCTCTGGAGACGAACAGTATCGACAAAAGGATTTGGTAAATAAAAAAGAGACTTGGAAATGATGAATGTCTGTCAACAATATAGCAAAGCTACCAGCAAGTCATTGAATTTCTGAGAAGCAAACTGCAGTCCAATTAGGTCTACCTGGGAGATAAAATGCTAATGAGGTATGGACTATGGATTTTTTCGGTCATGAGCGAAATAATTGGCTTGGATTACTGATTATTCCTGATTAGTGTAACAGGAAAATGAGATGGTGGGAAAAATGGAGGACTATAAAAAATTGTGAATCATCAAAAATCTGAACAGAATTAACGGATATAATTCAAAATATCAAAGACAGGAAACTATTCAACAAAGAGTATGACAATCTGAATCTTTAAAGAGCTCGACAATTCAAAATTTTGTCATTTGTGTTAAGCATAAAGGAGTTTAAATAGACGAGGTGTATTTAAAAGAAGTCTCCAACAATTCTTTATTTATCGATTGCGACAGACGCAACAATATGTTGCAATTCACTATGATCGATATTTTGTGGGAAATAATTTAACAGCTAAAGTAACAATTTTAAACGAGCATTTTATGCTTGATTATGTTCAGATTTCGGAACAATAACATCAACAAGTAACAAATCATTTTATGAAGAGAAAATCACAAAAAGGTAGACAAAAGGAATAAAAAACTAAATCCCTACGGTGAGAATTCACTAGAAGTAGAGGTCGGAAATTCAAGAACAATTTCCAACCATCAGACATGAAAATATTTGATAATGTTCAGTATAAAGCAATACATTCTCAATCAACGCTCAAGCCGCGCGAGGGCGTTTTACATAACGTAAAATTACCCAACACCGCGTAGAATATAAAGAATATAAAGAAAAATTATAAAATTGACAGAGTAAATAAATTCCCGGTTGATCTAGAAGCAGACAGGCATCCGCAGTTCACATTGTCAACTGTCAAC
>WFMF01000882.1:0-30949 GCA_011033025.1 Beroe forskalii | reverse complement strand
TCCAAAGCATCTTTTTCCACGATTCTTTTTAATTTATAGCTGAGAATGAGATCTTTCCAATGATGTAACATTTGACAAAAGTTTTTCAATAAATTTCACCAATTTGCCCAACCAGACAATTTTTTGCAATATTGGTGCGCGCGCGTCGTTTCGTAGCGCAATACGTTAGCTATGATAATGACGTAGTACGCGCTCGACCAATCAGATTGTGCAGCACTTTCTGCTGCACACGATGTTATTTCCCTACCCTCGCGGAAGGCGCAAAGTGACGTCCAAATGTGGAACGTTGCGCCGCGCGCGCGAGGGTAGGGTAACATCCTACGAAACAGCATTCCAAACACGGGCCATCTTTGGCCCTACCCTGCCTATTCAAAGGGGCAATTTGGCCCTTTGGAACACGGATACTGTTCAAAAGGGCCAAATGAAAAATAGGTATCGAATAGGTATCAAATAGTAAATATTCCATATGACTATTTTCAATTTGGCCCTTTTGGAACACCGTACCGAAGGCGAAGGGGCAGACAACGTCTGATAATTAAATTCTTCCCCTAACCAGGCGCGGCGCGCGCGTAAAACTAGGGATCTGGTTAGAGCAAATTAAATTCATAATAGGATTTCACCCATACCTTCACCGCGCGCGCTTTTTCATTGCCAGACGTTGTTGCCCCATATTTTTTCCAAGTCTGAGCGCGCCGGGCAACTTAATCACCCCTGGAATTTTTTCATGTCTGCAACAATATTTCCATATTTCAGAGTTTTGCGCGCTGGGATGGAAAAAATCCATCTATAAATTTAAAACAAAGATTAAGAACGAAGATTTAGAAAAGTTAGTGAATGGTGTATAAAAGTAAACGGCAAAATGAAAAAACACTTGGTTAAAATTTATGTGTCCTCTATCCCTGAAATTTAAAATAAAAATGAGAAAGAATTGATCATCCATTGATGGTTGCCCTAACCAGCGCCCTGGTTTCGCGCACGGAGTGCGCGGCGCGGCAAGCCGCTAAACCAGGGCCCTATTTCTCACTAACAGTTGGTCGTTTTGACGTGTCGATTTGACACGTCAAAACGACCATCCAGGAAAATGGCGCCGCGCCCTACGTTCATAGTAGTTTCTCAGTTTTCATCCAAAAACTGACCAATTATGTCAGCATTGGATAGCTGACTTCATATGAAGTACCAACAAATCACTTCATACACATTTCCTTCTTGCTTCCAAGTTTATCTAACCAAGTCTTCTTCCACTTATTCCCTTTAAATGTACCTATCCAAGGATCTGGGCGAGGAATACCAATCGTTTCTATCTTTTTAAATTATATTAGTGTAAGACTTTATTGCTTGTTTCGTCTACATCAGCCTATTTTACCATTGAAAGAACAGTTTTTCGGTTAACTCTGGTCCTGTAAGATAGCTGCTTATAATCTGTTATCATTCACAGGTTTTCCTTTCCATGTTTCAATCCTTGGATCCCTTTTATTTATTTTGTTTATTTATTTTATTTATTTATTGATAAGTTGTACTTCATGAGGTCATGATATATGTATATTTTTCATAATACCTCCATAGGAAGTAAGTTTAAGCTCATTTAAGGCACTGTTTTGAGGGCAAATAGTGTCCATGAATGTGTTTTTTTCTTTCCAAGCTATATATGCCTCTTGATGCCTTATTATTTTGAGCTTTCATTTCATTGCCGACTTCATTCTCTACAAAATGCATTTTCTGTCTCCACAAAATGTAGTTTCTGTCGTTTTCAATTTGTAAGCTAATTTATGCTGAAAATTTCACCTAGTTTTTGGTGTCTATTTGAAGCCAAATATTTCCCACTTTATACTTCACAATGTGAACATATATTAATGATATTTGTAATTCATTTTAATGCAAGTTTTCAGTGAACAATTTACACAGTTTATGGTGCCACTTGATATGCCTATTTGAGGTAAATCATTTGCATAATTTTCATGCCCAGTATGAGAATATTACTGTGTATTTCATGTTAATTTCCACCATGTACATGTTTTCACTTTTTGCGAAATCCATGTGGCTCAGTGTTAGCTTTCATTACACCTTTTGGTGTCTATGCTTTACCTGGATCTGCCTAGATCTTTGATGAAGGCACTCTTTCATGGATACCATCAAAGATTATGGATGGAGTTGTTGGAGAGTTTTGTGGCTTGACTTTCACAAAGTATGTTAGTGCCTACGATAAGAGGCAGGATAATGTTATTGTAATGTTATCTATTCTTTGAGATAATAATAATAATAAAAAGTAAAGCCACAAAACTCCAGCAGCTCCATCCATAGTCTGTATTTGTTCTACAAAGAAGACTAGATTTATGTGATTTTCCCTTTACCTAGTTTACCTAGTTATTGGTGCCAGTTGATATGTCTATTTGAGGCAAGCAATGCTTGCCAACCATTGCCCAATTTTTTGCCCGATATGAACATGTATTTTATAAATTTTGTTTCCCTAAAAATTTTGTTTCCCTATGCCAATTTCAATCTAGTTTATTGAAAATTTTTCTTAGTTTTTGATGCCACATGTCGTGCCTATTTGAGGCAAAACCTTGCCCAATTTTCATGCCCAATATGGACATGCACTTTATGTTAGTTTCAATCTTGTTTATTGGATGTTTTCACTGACAAGTTTTAATGCAAATTCCATCTAGTAGTTGTTCATTGTTGAGACAAAAATCGTTAATTTATACCCCACAATATGGACATGTATTTTTGCCATTTCAAACTACATTATTGTAAATTTTCACTGGCAATTTGATTTAGTTATTGATGCCACTTGATTTGTCTGTCTGAGTCAAAATATACCTCACTTCATTCTTCACAATATTAGCTTGTTTCTTCTGTATTTTCCTATCAAGTTTATTGTTGTTTTATCATAAGCTTTGCTAGAGCTTTTATCTAGTTTTTTTGCTGTCTATTTGAGGCAAAATATTGCCCACTTTATACTCCACAATTATAAACATGTATTTACATAATTACATATGTCAATCTATTTTACCTATTTTACCTAGTTTTTGGTGGCACTTCATATGTCTATTCGAGGTGCCAAAGCATTGCCCAACTTTTTGGCCCAATATAAACATTAATTTCATGTCATATTCAATCTGGCCTACTGTATATTTTCACTGAAAAGTTTACTTAGTTTTTGGTGCCACTTGGCATGCCTATTTGAGGCAAGATGGTCCACTTTCCTGGCTAATATGAACCTGGATTTATGTAATATTTAATTCAATTCATTGTAAGCTTTCTTTGACAATGTCACTTAGTTTCTGGTACCAATTGATGTGTCTATTTGAATTTTGAGGCAAATATAATTTGATCAACTTTTGACTCCAGACCATTAGTTTTTGGTTCCAATTATTGATATATCGGTAAAAGGGTCACAAGAGTTGTGAATTTTTTCCAATGGATCCTTTGGATCCATCATGTTTAATGGCCATGTCCAATAAACATACAGTCAATTTGACATCCAATGGACATCTGTTAACATGATGTCCATCAGTAAAATTTAAAAATTGTCCAATGCAGTGTTATCAATGGATCCAATGGATGTTCATTGGATCCATCTTAGTGGATCCAATGGACACAATCACCATGTTTTGGTAGATGGACATCAGTCTGGTATTTTTGTTCAATGGATCCATTGTGTCTGATGAACACCATTAGATCCATTGCAAATTGAGTCCATTGCAACCATTGTGTCCAATGGATTTATTGTGCAAGTGTCCAATAGATCCATTGTGTCCAATGGACAAACTGGATCCATTAGATCCAATGGAAAAAATGTGCAATGGATCCAATGGACACGTCCAATGGTGTTCAATGAACACAATGGATCCAATGGATGCAATGGATCCATTGAACAAAAATACCACATTGGTGTCCACTGTCCATCTACCAAACCATGTTTAGTAATTGTGTCCATTGGATCTACTCAGATGGATCCATTGGATCTATTGAACACCATCGGACATTTTTACCGATAGACATCATGTTCAATGGATGTCCATTTAATAAAACAAGAATTAATAAAACAAGAATTATATTTTATAGCCATTACACCATGATTTGATCAAATATTACTGTTCATCTCATTTTCAATTATGATTCAGATTAATTGCTCAATTACAATGGGCAACAATAACATAACAAAGCAACTTAAAGCAACATTGGATGTCGTATGGACATTGGACGTCCATTGGACATGATGGATCCAATGGATCAGTTGGACAGGGTTTACAACTCTTGTGACTCTTTTACTGATGTCTATTTCATAAAAACTGTTGTACCGATGTCTATTTCATAAAAACTGTTGTCCACTTTTTACTCCAGGCTATCACCATTCCATTGATTTCATTCCATTTAGGGGGACCGGAGGAGTACCCTTTAAGGCACCAAGGAATTTAAAATTCTAATGAGAGCCAAATGCATATATGCGTTGTGTAGATCACTCAATTACCGGAGAGCTCAAAAAGACGCATGGATTTCCTGTTCATTTTAATCAGAAATAGGACGAGTAGAGTGGTTACGAACATCTTCAATTGTAACAATTAAAACGTCGTGTTCTTGTGATATTTCAATGAATATATCATTCATCATAGTCATACATTCTGAGAAGTTTATTGGTTAGAACATACAACTGACACGCAACATATTCATATCACTAAGCTCTTATCTTAGCTAAATCTATAAATAATTGAATTAAATTAATTTATTGGAAAATGCAATGCACTGAATATATTATACGATAATCTACTGTCTGCTATTATGTGAAATACATTTAGCTAAGATAAGAGCTTAGTGATATGAATATGTTGCGTGTCAGTTGTATGTTCTAACCAATAAACTTCTCAGAATGTATGACTATGATGAATGATATATTCATTGAAATATCACAAGAACACTTTTTTTTTTTTTTTGAAAAAACCCCGTGGGGGTTTGCCTCTTTTACGGGCGGAAGGTAATGAACATATACAGAGTACAAATAACAATCAAAATCTCCTCATTGTCAAATTATGCCGCGAGAAAAAGTTAATTCCTGTATGCAAGCACATTAAGACAAAAGTTGCATCTTTTCCAAAATGCGGCTATCTGCACGTGTATCCATAAATAGCAAATAGCAAAAGACTTGCTCAAAACTTAATCAAAGTTACAACGCCACCAAAAAAACAAAGATTTAACCAAGCACGCCTGTAACGCATCAGTCCTGATCGTCTGTATGTCGTGGTTTTGAACAGACAGAACCCTGTCTGATGAAGAATACCCTATCAGGGATCTCCAGACGTTTCTTCTTCATCTCCTCCACCAGTTTCCTGTGAGCTTGTCGCTCCTCCACACTGCGGTCAGGTCCCAGAAACACAGAGGGGAATTGATCACTGTCCTTGAGTACCCGGCTTCGTGAAAGAACCCAAGGTACAAAGTCCTTCTTCTCAAACGTTACCCGGACGGGTCTCACGCTGCCCTCCTTGACCGCTCCAATCCTTGCATACGTGACTTTATCCAAGTCAATGCAAGAATCCAGCTCCTTTAACAAAGTACGAAGCTGCAGATTTTGCTCGTTCCCGCGATCTCTTTCCTCCAACCCGTACACCATGACGTTGTGAGACCTGTCCTCCTCTCCTCTGTCCTCTTCAACAGCAGACTTCACCGCTTCCTTTATCACGCTGGGAGTGATTTCAGTGCTCTTCACATTCTTGCTGACGACGTCGGCCCAGCTCTTCATTTCTTTGGTCACGGTCTTCTTCATCTCCTTCAGCTCTTTGTCTTTGCTCTGCACACTCTCCTCTTTTTCTGCCAGCAAATCTTTCTGAAGCTTTATCTGATCTGCCTGTAATTGGTCAATATCAGCCCCAGCAGCACGTAGCAGCTCACCACTACGTTTCAATGAACTTGTGAGGACATTAACAAGCTTAATAACCGTGTCTTTGTTTGCCTGTTTCAAAACTGTCTGGCTCAGTTCCCCCAACTGCTTCACTTTCATGATCTCTTGCAATGATTTCTCTAAATCTCGCTCCATCTCCAGTACAGAGTGCATTGAGTATTCTTTATTGTACATTGCGATGTGTACAATTCAGCAGCACAGCAAGGCTGTGTAACATGCAAGTTGCGATAACGAGTGCTGATAACAGAGAACAAAATTCGTTGCGAATGCTATAATGAAAAGTATGAACTGAATGATGAAAAGTATGAACTGAAGTATGAACGACGTTTTGATTGTTACAATTGAAGATGTTCGTAGCCACTCTACTCGTCCTATTTCTGATTAAATTGACGAAGAAATCCCTATTCTACACACCATTTCCTGTTCACGTGTCAACTTTCTAAATAGATTTTATTGAGCCCTATGTCAATCGAACGATCTGTACAAATCTGTGTGCAGATTTGGGGATTGAAAAATATTAGATTTGTCAGCCTCTTGCCTAAATAGGTAAATAAATGAATAATTGTCGAAATTGGTCGTAATCATACTTCAATCACCATTACCGACTGGTGTCTAGCGATAGTCAAGGGCGCTGGGAGATCATGATCTATTGTAGACAATGAGTGGCGAGTGCCACCAATGAATGTCAATATTTAATGTTATTACTGCCGCTATTGATGATCCTTTTTCATTTGTTGACAAATGGCGCTTAGCGATATTACCAATAATATCTGAAACTTTTGCTTCCATTTGTTGCCAGTCTTTTTATGCATATCACCTCGTTTCCTGATGCCAATTGATGTGTCGATTTCATGGCCCACTTTCTTCTGGGTTATAATATGTAGATAGCAGTATTGGTAAATATTTCTTATTAAGCCCAATTATTCATATATTTTCCACATTGCAGATATAAATTTACCATTTTAGCCAAATAGTTTTTTCCCTAATAAAGCATACTGTAACTTTAAACAATCAAATTTGAGGAATGGGCCCATAGATTGCTGGCGACTTATTTCAAAAAATGAAGTTACCCTTCGTCGTGGATTTCACGCAGGAAACATCAGAGCATTGGATTAACGATATTAACCATTAATTATAACGTGAGTGTTATGTTGTAGTTTGTTATCTTTAATTTATTAAAACTATGTGCTTATGGGTTGGATATTAAGAAAATAATTAATCATATCGAGTTGATTGATTCTACTGAGAGCAATAAAACTTCTGTTCCATTGTTTGATTACAAAAAGCTTGTGAGACAACAAAAACAAATTAGGAACACTTTTAAATTTTTAGAAACATTTGTCGTTCAATTGTTCGTACTGTAACCAGAAATTAAAAAAAAATATCAGAGTATATTATAATAATAGTACTATGATAAGATAATGATCATCAATACTGATACATTGATTCTATAGCACTTAGCGATAATAAAAAACTTTAAAATGTTGAAATTATTTCTCAGTTTTTAAGTTTTTTATATGTTGTGTTGGTGCACTGTCTAAGCTTTTATTAATTCCAATGTTTTCGTGGCACAGCTGTGCAATTAGTCGAGTTAATGTGTCACTATGATTTATTATATAAAGTTTTTTTCTAGCTAGGTATATTTCCTTGAAATGAGCTTATGAGGTATTGAAAAAATTATACATTCAGATTATCGGCCATTCTCAGGTGACTAGTGCGACTCAGTCCGAATCAGATGGAATTTTACGTCAGCTTCTTTTGTTTTCTTCCTCGTCATCGCTTCTGTTCAGTGAATGCTCTGCTGACAATATTATATGGTACGTAAGTTGTTTTATGGCTTTATTGAAGAAGGTGAGGGGTCAAGACACTTTTTTTTATCAAGCTCAATAATTTTAAACCTATTTCATTCAATTTGGGGAAGGACAAAATTGTGCTTAGAGCTTCAGCGTTCTAAGATCTTGCACCATAAGCTGTATTCGTAATGACTGTTACACAATACACACCACACCGACTTAAGTTTGATACTAACTAGTCGCTACATACCGCGGTACGTATCGCGGTACGTACCGCAGAACATGTCCTAACTAGTCGGTACATACCGCGGTACGTACCGCGGTATGTACCGATTAGTTAGAACATGTTCCGCGGTACATACCCCGGAACATATCCTAACTAGTCCCAAATTTCTTGTTGCTTCATGCAACAAACAAAGGTCAATGATCAGGGCAATTGAAGCAAATCACTAGATATTTTACAACATCAAGAGTCAGACTTCAAAGCCACCAGAGTCAAACTCCGATCTTCCAGAATCAAGGCAAACAGAGTCAAGGCAACAGGAGTCAAGGCAACCAGTATAAGGCAACCCGAGTCGATTTCGAGGCAACCAGTGTCAAAGCAAACAATGGATCGCATAGCAGCATCAGGGAAATGATGTCTACAGATTAGATGGGTGTTGACTGTTGACCCCTGTTTAGTCTTAGTCACGTGATCTATAGGCCTGGCATGCATAGAGCGAACCAGACACCCAATCAGCCCTACTAGACAGTCTCAATCTGTCCACCCTTGCATGCTAGGCATATGGGTCACGTGACTAGGACTAAACAGGGGTCAACACCCATCTAATCTGTACACATCATTTCCCTGATGCTGCTATGCGATCCCTTGTTTCCTTTGACACTGGTTGCCTTGACACTGGTTGCCTCGAAGTCGACTCGGGTTGCCTTATACTGGTTGCCTTGACTCCTGTTGCCTAGACTCCGTTTGCCTTGATTCTGAAAGATCGGAGTTTGACTCTGGTGGCTTTGAAGTCTGACTCTTGATGTTGTAAAATATCTAGTGATTTGCTTCAATTACCTTGATCATTGACCTTTGTTTGTTGCATGAAGCTTCACCTCTTTATCGCAAGAAATTTGGGAATTAATGCGCGCGCAGAGGCGGTACGTACCGCGGTATGTACCGACTGGTTGGGATATGTTCCGGGGTATGTGCCGACTAGTTGGGGTCTTAACGTCAAACGTATTCAACTCTGTGCCAGTTACAACAAAAATTCTTTTCATTGTTTATTTTCATGAATTACCGACAGATTCCCTTCTTATATCATTCCATTCATGAAAGTTTTGCTACATTATACCAGTCATCGAATATTGATAGTATGTTTGAAAGTTTTCTTTCACGATCTCCTTTCGGTACCTATTGGCTATTTTAGAAATCTTTGACGACAAAATCTTATTTCTTGATACTCTAAGAATAATACGATTTTTTTGTTATTATGAATTCTTTATTTTTCGAAATTTCGGATAATAATTTTGATCTAAAAATATTCTTAGATAATAGGATTGAAAAAATAGAACTAGGATTGAAAAAATTAAATAAATTTCAACTGTACCTATACTAAATATTTAGCTGGAATTGAGTCGCTACCCATTGCTCTAGTGAGTCACTTACCCATTCCTGGACTATACGGTGCAATCGGGAACAATGCGATACTAGAATACTGACTACCTCATTTCGTCGAAAGGCCAGTTGAAAAAAGGCTGGTTAATTTAAATTTAGGTCGACTGAAACTTTTTTGACTTTTCTTATACAGTGTTAAATTCAGTTAAACGCCATTATATGACATGATAATGACCTAGGTCATCATATTAGACCAAGATTTGGTTCTTTTCAATTTTGATGAAATTTATTAACTATAAATAGGTTTCAGTGGTAATTCTATTAAGACCCTATTAAGTTTCTATTAAGATTCTATTGAGATTCTATTAAGATCCTGGCAACCTCTAGAACATTTTTTCCAAGGGGCCGGTTGAAATGGTTCAAAAATGATTCGATTAATTTGCAATTCTCTGCATTGTACGAGAATACTACTAGAGTAGCCCAGACTAAGTCAGTATGCAACATTCGAGTGGACAAAGTTGCTCAACGGTTTTTGGTAGTTCTAACTGTCCTTTATCAGAAAAATTAACTGCCCTTCCGTGAATCGACGTCATGGGGGGTGCTAGGGCCACGCCCATTTTTCGCATGGTTAAACGGCTGTAACTCCGGTTCCTTTTGGAGTTGGGAGCAAACCAACCACCTTAAAATGACCGCAATGGACACATTATGTCAGGCGGATGATGGTTCTGAAGCCCTCAGACCTTTCGTTTTCAAGTTCCAGCCAAAAAACTGATTTTTCGTCACCCGCGAGCCAACGCAAGGTAAAAATCGTAACTTTCATTCCTTTTGGAGTAGGGCATGAACCAACCAGGTTAAAATAACCGCTATCACCTAATTATTTGGGATAGATGATGGTTTTGAAGCCGTACGACCGTCTGTTTTGTAGAAAATGCACAAAAAAAGAGATTTAAGCAGCTACATAGCCATCGAACCTTATCGAAACTTATATATATATATTTTTTTCTTCTCCACCAACTCCAGGACGTAAGGTCCATCCGTTAGCAACGGTTACTAGCCCTTCAGATCGTGTAGAATCGATGTAGCTTTAGCAAGACATCTGATCTCTATGGTGACAAGTCAATATTGAACACGCCCTTTTTTAGGGTCATGCGCACGCTTGATATTTCATAGTTTGGCTCAGGAAGGTCATAGGACGTACCTTACAAGACAAAATAACATGGGACGATAATTCCGGGGATCGAAATTTTGGGGGTTCGAAAATATGGGGATTTTTTTCAAAAATCCCCAAATTTCGTACCCCAAATTAAATCAGGTGATTTTCGCCTTTTTTCAAATTCGAAAAAATAAGGTAACTTTTGGGAATAAATCAGAACTTCAGAAAGGCCAATATTACTGAGGTGATCGAAGTAGTAGAATTTCCAGTACAAGATCCCTTTTATCGAGTCGAGTGTAGGAGGTTTTATTAGGAATTACTGCATTTAAGATATTTTTAACTCTTCTGCACGGATATACTTATTGAAATTTGTCTGGGAATTCCATATTTTATGCACTGTTAGTCAAATCACAAACCCGCAATTAACTAATTTGGGGGAAATAATTTTAGGGATCGAAATTTTGGGGGAACGAAAATATGGGGATTTTTTCGTGAAATCCCCAAATTTCGTACCTTTTAAATATGTCTCGTAAGGTAGATCCTCTCTTTTGAGCACCAGCGAGGCTCAGGGGCCGTGTTTGTTTGCAACTTGTACCTTAGCATATGCTTTAAAATGCTCAGAAAGAGAGTTATGGGCAAAGAGCTGATTTTTTGGGGCACCAGCTGGATAGCGGAGTTGATTTTTGTATCTTGGCCCAGTAAAGTCGTATAGAATTCGTTTTGGGCACAAATAAATTGTAATAGCCATGTTTATACAGTACAACTTGTTAATAAACATATGCCCTAAAATGTTCAGCAAGAGAGTTATGGGCGAAAAACTGATTGTTTGGGTATCCATAGGGCAAAGAGGGGGTGATTATTGTGCCTTAGCCCAGGAAGATTTCAGAGACTTCACTTTTGGCGCAAACGGAGTGCAATTGTCACACTGTTTTACGTACCTGTTAGTAAGCATATGCCCTTCAATGATCAGATAGGGAGTTGTGGGCGAAAAACTGATTTTTGGGCACATGTGGTTCATAGTAGCTACCTATAATTGTACCCATTGTCCGCTTCCAATGGGGACCCAATTTGACAACCTGCTGTAGGCAGCCCGTGGTCCAATCTAGTATTGAGTTTGAGTTCGGTGTGGTGTGGCCAGGAACTGAAGGTAGATCACGAATGCTTCTCAAGAGGATTCCAAGTTGAGGATGATCGGGGCGGGAGGTGGGATGTCGGTCTTGATTTGAATGCCTTGAAGGATGGAGGACTTAATTGTCTTTTGGAACAGCATTCCACAAACTCTGACCAAGAATGGCAGATGAGTGACTGTACAGCGATTATGTGAGGGTTGTTGCCTTCGTAGAGTCTTTGTATTGGTCTTTAAGAGTATAAGAAGCCTGATAGCCATACAGTTTATACTTTTACATACGAATTTATGAACAATTTCTAAACAAACATGGCCATTAATGTTCTTTTAAGGTCACCAAATCAAAGTTTTACATGCTGTACATCATTGGATGTCCTACTGGGAAGTGTGAACCTAAGACATCAAGAAACTGGAATCCATCCAACATGCTTTTACATGCAACATCATTGGATATCCTTCTGAGAAAGGGTGAAGAGGCTTGGTCTGATGTCCCTCCAGAGGCGTAGAGAGCGTTATGAGATAATGCACAATGCATATAATGTGAAAGATCTGGCAGTGTGCTATACGAAACGACCTAGGATTCTTCATCTTATATGATCACCCTTGACTTGGAAGCTGCTGTTTTAAAGTACACCCAATGAATAAAAGGCAGGAGCCCTCGATGAAATCGATGTATGATCACTCATTTGCCGTGCTTGGTCTGAGGTTGTGGAATGTTGTTCCGGAAGACAATTCAGTCCTCCATCCTTCGAGACATTCAAATCAAGACTGACATCCCACCTCTTGCCTTGACCATCCTCAACTTGGGAGCCTCTTGAAGTCTTGAGAAGCAATCCTGATCTACATCCAGTTCCAGGTTGCTCTACATCGAACTCAAACTCAATACTAGATTGGACCACGGGCTGCCTACAGCAGGTTGTCAAATTGGGTCCTCATTGGGAGCGGACAATGGGTACAATTATAGGTAGCTACTATGCACCACTGTATGTGCCCAAAAATCAGTTTTTCGCCCACAACTCCCTATCTGATCATTGAAGGGCATATGCTTACTAACAAGTTGTACGTAAAACAGTATGACAATTGCACTCCGTTTGCGCCAAAAGTGAAGTCTCTGAAATCTTCCTGGGCTAAGGTACAATAATCACTCCCTCTTTGCCCTATGGATACCCAAAAAATCAGTTTTTCGCCCCTAACTCTCTTGCTGGACATTTTAGGGTATATGTTTGTTAACAAGTTGTACTGTATAAACATGGCTATTACAATTTATTTGTGCCCAAAACGAATTCTATACGACTTTACTAGGCCAAGATACAAAAATCGACTCTGCTATCCAGCTGGTGCCCCAAAAAATCAGCTTTTCGCCCATAACTCTCTATCTGAGCATTTTAAAGCATATGCTAAGGTACAAATTGTATACAAACATGGCCTTTGAGCTTCGTTGGTGCTCAAAAGAGAGGATCTACGTCCTATGACCTTCCTGAGCCAAATTATGAAATATCAAGCGTGCGCGTGACCTTAAAAAAGGGTGTGGTCAATATTGACTTGTCACCATAGAGATCAGATGTCATGCTAAAGCTACATCGATTCTACACGATCTGAAGGGCTAGTAACCGTTGCTAACGGATGGACCTTACGTCCTGGAGTTGGTGGAGAAAAAAAATATATATATTAGTTTCGATAAGGTTCGATGGCTATGTAGCTGCTTAAATCTCTTTTTTTGTGCATTTTCTACAAAATAGAAGGCCGTATGGCTTCAAAACCATCATCTATCCCAAATAATAAGGTGATAGCGGTTATTTTAACCTGGTTGGTTCATGCCCTACTCCAAAAGGAATGAAAGTTACGATTTTTACCTTGCGTTGGCTCACGGGTGACGAAAAATCAGTTTTTTGGCTGTAACTCGAAAACGAAAGGTCTGAGGGCTTCAGAACCATCATCCGCCTGACATAATGTGTCCATTGCGGTCATTTTAAGGTGGTTGGTTTGCTCCCAACTCCAAAAGGAAAGAGTTACAGCCGTTTAATCATGCCAAAAATGGGCGTGGCCCTAGCACCCCCCATGACGTCGATTCACGGAAGGGCAGTTAATTTTTCTGATAAAGGACAGTTAGAACTACCAAAAACCGTTGAGCAACTTTGTCCACTCGAATGTTGCATACTGACTTAGTCTGGGCTACTGGAGTATACAAGTACACTGTACAATGGGATAATGGGACACGACTACATAGGAGAGTTGATACGCGTGCAGCAGTTAAGTCAGAAGGATAAAAAGACCGCTGTGAAACACCTCGGAGAGTTCAAAGAGGGTCTGATCCGTCATATCGTGTTTGCCGTGAAAGTACGAGGTTGTGACCTCAACAAAGACCTGAAAGAACGACAGTTGGAGAAGCGAACAACAACAATCTATGAACTTCCAACATTACCAAAATCACCGGCTATGAACTCCGAACTCCTGAGAACTCGCAACATGACCACAATGAACGCTCAAAAAATACCCAAGGAACTAGAACTCTCAGCATTACCCAACATAACTTTTCCCTATGAATTATAAAATCCCAACATCGCCCTATTGTATAATATGAACTGTCAATATTGCCCTATGAATTGCCAACAATTCTCTATGAAATTCTAATAAACCTATAATATTGCTCTATGAACTCCAACATTGCCACATGAACTCCCAACATTGCCTCATGATAACTCCCAACATAATGGTAAATGAACTGCCAGCATCCTAAAACATCCTCAGGCCTTATATGGGTTCCCAAACATCCTCAGGCCTTATATGGGTTCCCAACCTTCCTCAGGCCTTATATGGGTTCCCAACACAATCCCACGTATACCATAAAATGGTTTATATCATTATCGGCATAATTTGGGCTTAAACAATTGTTTAAAAACTGATGCGAAACTTTTATGCGAATGACCATGTAATACATCTAACATTTTAGAGTTGTAAATTTAATTTTTCTCATTGAATTGACCAAACCATGATACTGATATAATTGTTTGATTTATAACATAATATTGACTCCCCAAACTTCATACCTCATCTCCCATAATATCGTAGTTTTCTTCTATTTTTGTCATTGCAGACGAGCTCCGGACTTCAGAAGTGACAGTGGAGCATCCTTTTCATTCGTTACACTAGAGAAGAGAAATAGAGAAGCTATCTGCAGATCTGTCCTTACAAGTGCTTGGGACCTCACCGAACCTCGCTCCCTGAATTCGTGATTTCATGAACGCCTTCATTCTAAATATGAGTTGAAATTTCATAACTTCTAATGATGTTTCAAATGCTTGTATTGACTGAGAACATTGCACAGGTAACAACAACTCGTGTTCACATTCTAAATGGCAACAGTTTTATGAAATAGCAAAAACTCAGATTGAATCATGTGTAAGCTGTAGTAAATAAGTTAGTAAATATTATGTTTTAATTAAGTATTGTAATCAAAATTTCAAAAAGTATATTGCGATCAAAGTTCAAAGGGAAGAATGGATTGATGGACGCTCTCTTTCCAGCTAATTTATATCTATGCTTCAAAGTTAGTTCACCAACCTTATCGGCCTTCATTTAGCCGGCCTTTATTTAACCGGCCTTATGGACAAAAAATTTCCAAGCAGTTGCCTAGCCAAGAAATTTTTGCTCAGAATAGCCACGAAAACCAACTTATACTACGTAAATTGCATCAAAAAAACCAAATAGCTAAATCATGGTCTAATATATCATGATTAAGGTCATTATCTGTGTTATATAATGACGGTCAAATAAATTTACCAGTACATAAGCCAACTAATAAAATTTTCATCTGACCTAAATCAACTGGCCTTTAATCGGCCCCACTTTAACCGGCCTTTTCTAACCGGCCCCTTGGAAAAAAAATTTCAAAGTCTTTTTTGTTCTCAAGGGCTGGTTAAATTAGGGCCAATAAGTATATAACTACTCAAGCTCTCAAGAGCATTGGGATTCATAGTACTTGTAATTCTGAGGGCTAAGGCTCCCCTGTTTTCAGGATATTACGGCTAATCCGATGACATATTGACATGACCCCGTTAGAGTCAAGTTGAAGATAAAATCTCATCTCCCTGAGATCTGATTTTATACTTTTCAAGCTGGCCTGCCTACTGTCCCGTATTGAGATGTAATGAGCGTCTGAAAATAACGTCAGGCATGAAGTAAAAAATCTCAAACTTGATTCGATAAAATCAGCAATGGAAAATTTTTCTCAAAAGCCCAAGAGTATAAAATCTACTGCCTATAGAAGTGATATCCCAATTTTGGAACGTAAATACAAGCATAAAACGCAGAATCGAATTTGAATCTGAAATCAATCTGGGTATAATTTGCTTTTCCCTAAAATTTTGCTATGTAGAATGTGGACACGAGTCATTTAAACTTATATATGCCATGCTTGCTACTTTGATCTAGAAATCATTTGAATAATGAAATTAATTATGTTATTTCCTGTTGCTCTGTCAAGCTGCAGCTGTTGAATAATATTGATATAAGTTCCTCTCAGATGATTGTGTTGATCCTGTGGTAAGAAGAGTGATCCTGTTTTAGTCGGAGTTCGGACAGACAGCAGGTTCAGAATTTGATCCATTTCCTTTCGATGATCTAATTTGAGGATGGCGCTTTGCGATTTACTTAAGTAAAGCACACAATGGTTTAGCATTTCAAAACATTAGATTCAGCTGTGAATTAATTGAACAACGATGCTCTGTTCCATGGGTAACAAGCAGCATTTTGTGACTCCCGTGGATTTGCCCCACTGGTCACAAAAATATTTACTTGTATGGAGGGCGCCGAGCAGCTTATGTTGGACTAATTCCACAACCATGTGCATCAAATCTGGCAGTACTCCAGAGACGCAGGATCGAAACCAGGCCACACCCACTCGGTGCTTCATTGAGACTTGATCCAACCGGGCAAGCTGGACCCCAGCCTCTGTGGAACCTCCACACACTTGCCTTGTTCAATATCTCGTTGGCACTGCCTGTCCTCCATGGAGTCTCATCGCCACTTCCCGTTTGGAGCCTAAAAACCCCACAGGAACTCCTCCCCCTTATCATCGTCTGAAGGTAATCAGGGCATTCAGTCCATTCAAAACAACCGCTAGAAGTTTTGCATTTCAATGGCATACCTTCTAATCTAGTGATTATGCAGCATAATTATAGCAAAGAATCACCATTAGGCTCGATGGGCCATGGTTGGGATTATCAAGAATGATGAGACATATATGCAATGAGGAAAGGTTCTGTGTTCCTATACTTTTTGTAAATTGTTACCTCTTGTATTTCAAACCATTGCTTAATATCTTATCAGTTCCTGGTTAATTTGAAAGACCTCCATACGGGCGTGTTCTGTATTTCATTTATTTTGAATCTCCGAGCCTGTTCGAGCTTCTTGTGAGTATATGAGACGGCTAAAAATCTTCAAATTAAAATGCTATCAGCGTCTCAAAATCAGAAGCTTTTTATCGATATTGGATATGATATATCCTGAGCAAGTGCTGTAAGCAGTATGTGTAACTGTATTTGTATTTGATTGCTTGTATATGTATTTGATTACTTTGGGAATGCAGAGTGTAGTTTTCAATTTGTAAATTATCTGTATCAATTAGAATCGACATTTCAATGTCTGCACAAGTACAATGAGAATTTTCAGTGATTACGCGGATTTTCCCAAAATCTAGTTTTTCGATCTTTCTTGTTAAGTTGCGGCGCGGCGTAACGCCGCGCACGTACTCAAAAAAGCTTAGTGAGAAATAGGGGTGTCGTCTCGCGACGCCCCTGGTTAGGGGAAATTATTTCATTGAGACTGAATTACCAAGAAAATCACCTATAACCAAATATAAAATTTTGATGGGGCCTGATTATGATGCCCCGGCCCCCAAAACGTTTTTTAACCAAAAGTGTTGCAAAAAAACTATACTTGCCGCGCGCGCGTAAATCTGGGAATCTGGTTAAAACAACATGGCCATAAACGAAAAAAAGGCGCGCGCGCGCGCGCGGCACAACAAAATGACGAAGATTTGCCCTAACCATCACCCTTTTCTGTACGCGTGTGAGCCGTCGTAGGCCCCGGCCATGCGCCATTGTAAAGAGCCCTACGAAACCTATGCACTCGTTGGGGCGATTTTTGCGCTACTCGGTGTCGGAACAACCTATGACAAATTATATACCATTCGAAAGGTCTTGTTCTCAGTAACACAGCGCAAAAAAGATCATGTGATTCTGATGCTCCTATCAAAAGTTATGACCAATTTACTGATTTCTGTCAAAAATGCGCCGCGCATGGCGTAAATGTTTCATCGTGCCTAAATAACTTTGCGACGCTCGTCTCTGATTGGCTGAACGCTGTGGAGTGCTCTGATGTCGTAACAGCTCATTTGTGCAGTGCTTCTTCGAATTTTGTTCCATGGTTTCGTTACCTGTGGTTCCAGCTTGTTTGGTTAACTAGTTATTAGTTATCAAGGTGACGTCATCAGAGGACCGGTTCTTCACAATTCCAGATTTGCTCTATTCCAGATTTGCTCTATTCCAGATTTGCTCTATTTTTTCATTTCCCAGTTCCCTGTATTTTGTTTTGCGTAATTTTGATCGGGTAATTTTGCCCGTTATTCATTACCAAATATGCACATTGAAGGGAAATGCATCTCTCGAGCATGTTGAAGACGGCAGACGGCTGGGAGTTGTTGTGGCAAGAGCAATATAAACAGTGCTCTGGCCCCAACTAATCCCAGCCGTCTTCATCAGAGATGATCATGAAGTGCCGTGAGGTTGGAGGTGAATTGTCGGTGCAGACACTGAAAGTGAAACAGGGCCCCTGGTGACGATGTCGTTGGACTTGGCCCTGTTAAACAGGGCCAAGTCCAACGACATCGTCACCAGGGGCCTATTTCGTAAGGTGCCATCCAGAAATGAGCTCATCAAATATCGGCCTTTTTGAACTAACTTACAACCTCATCATTTGGGAAAGATACATACAATTACATAACCCAACCTTATCTCATCATTTCAAGATTTATGTTACGTCACACATTCAGTATGAAAGGCTGAAGTGACGTCACTACTGCAATTTAAGTTAGATCATCTAAATTCAAACATGGGTCCAAATTAAAAACGGATGGTTGATGTCAAAATTTCGCCTCAAAGTGATGAGCTCATCATTTTGCAAATCTACAAACATACTGCCCCATCATTTCCAAAACATACTTGCCCAAGTGATGAGCTCATTTCTGGATAGCCCCTAATTCAATTTACTTATTCAGGGCAGGGGTCTTGGGGCAACAACCCCTAGAAAACAAACATTCTGTGAGTGAGAAAACAGAGGGAATTTTCGAGCTACATTGTAATTTAGTTTTACAGTTCAAATTGAAGAATTAAACGGGGGTCTGGGGGCGGTGGCCCCCAGAAGCCAAACGTCTTGTGTAAAAAATTGCCGCCTCGATACAGTAATTGAAAATATTTTGGCATTTTGGAAAGCTCGGGCCGGCGACAGTTGTTGCCGTAACGCCCCCTTTCGGAACCTGCATGTTAGTCGTAAGGGTGCCGTCAAAATATAATACCATGACGTCATCAGCCGAAGGGATTTCCAAATGATAACGGACGGGAGGGAGGTATCATTTGCATGATTTTAGAACGTGGTTTTTCTTTTCTGAAGCATAAGAATACAATAGGGGTATGCCAAGGGAGCCGTCACATATTATTACGTCATCACTTGGGGGGGGTATGGAGACACATAAACGTCACAAGGAACGGCAGCAAACTTGTAAAGATATCCTGCCATATTTAGGCTGTACAAATAAAGTGCACGTGCGGTCGCATCAAAATTCGTAGGATGATTATAATTATACCAAATTCGATGTGCAGATTGCAATTGTGCGGATTCTATAAAGTTCCTGTAAATTCAATTAGCATTATTTGAAATTATAGTTTTATATAATTTGAAAGACAGTGAAATCAAAATATAATACTTTAACTCAATACTCAATGTGATACACTAAATAATAAATATATTATTAGGTCATAATTATGAAAGGCGAACGATTTTCTTGGGCTTTGAATGATCATCTTTAATCTAAAGAGTTGAAGGTGCTGTGCCGACTTAGTTTAAATGTCTATTTCAATAACTTTTGGGATCACGTGACAGTTGGAACTTCAAAGTGCAATATCTTTACAACGGATTGAAATGTCGATGTTGGCATATGGAATAATAACGTAGGGTATGCCATATAGGAAAATGGGGATGACAGAGGAGTCACTGGACCTAATCTGCGCCTAATGCATGAGGACCAAGAAAGCACCAAGGGAGCCGTCACATATAATACCATCACTCTATGGCTAGGGGGAGGTGGTTTTCAAAAGCTGACAGGTGATGTCGGGGGGAGGGGAGTTCGATGTATTTTGGCGTCAGCTAATATTTTGAATTTTTCAAATCCTTAGGATGTCTTCGAAGCATTTTCGTCCACAATATTTTGTTAAGTGTCTATTGCATTCATTCCTGCAAGGGGGGTTGGAAATGGCCAAAAAAGTGATGGACGTAATATGTGACGGCTTCCCATCCCAAATTTTGTGGAAAAAAAGACAAACTTCCAACCCGATAGTGTAGCAAAGTGTCTAATAATTTCAAATCAAGTATTTAGAATCCCAGAATAGTCCTATTGACTGGCGGGACCCCGTCAAATCCTGCCCAAAAAAGCATTAAACAACCGGTGTTAAACCTGCCCCCAACCTCTCACGGTAAACCCGTCCAAAACCTGTCACAGCGACTGACTCTATACCAGGGGTACCGCCTGTCAGAAAGCCTAAATGCGAAACAATCAATTTGATTTTATGATAGTAAAATACCTAAAACTCTAAAACAATAACTTAAGATAATTAGCATCATTCAAAGAGTGGTAATAGTATGCGAGCTGTCATCCTTAGAAATATGAAGTCAATGTCTTCTTAATTTTAAGTTTTAACACACCATGATAGTTGGAGAAAATAGCAAAAGATTGTCGGTATTCTGGTGACATTCAACAGTCATGGGTCAACCTTTCCATGATATCGTGGGATACAACTACAAAACGGGGGTGGATCTACAAAGCTACAAGAGATCCAAACAGAAAACTCAGCATGGGACCCTCTGCTGGGAGGTCCCAGTCGCCAGGGCTACTGTGGATGGGAACCAATCCCGTACCTCCCGAGGAGGACCAATGTGCCGGGAGCACATTGGGATTGCCATCATGGTAACAGGAAGAGACTTCCTGCCCAGTGTTATAGGAATCTGGGGCACCGTAGAGTCCCAACCAGGTTCGAGACTCGTGATGCAGATATCTTCAGGTGTGGATCATCCCTTCGCAAGTCCAGGAAGATTCCATTGTTAGTTCTTTTCACGATCATTATCAGCTTTTCTATGTCCCAGTCGCCCAGTCCTATGAGCATAGCTAACGATCCTTTTGATCGAAGATGTCGGTCCCCATGCAGAAGTAGGTCATAGCTACCGAAATACTCCGCCCTTATACTGCTCAGGGCGGGGAACATTCCAAGGAAGTGTGACACCGTCTCTTCATCACTAGGAATTCTTTCTCTTGTTTGTTGTCCCTGAAGTGAAATGAGCTGTAAAGCTGTAACAAACGAGCATTTTAAATTTGCATACCAATTTCTTACACAAACTGTTTTGATACTTCTAACTTTCTTGGCTTAAATTTCAAACACTGAACAATCAAGCTATTAAGCTATTATAAAGTCGATCCTGCCACAGCACCGTAAAGGAATCCACGCGCTTATAAAAAGACCGCGCGTGGCGCGCGCGTCACAAATAGTTATATTACGCTCGAGCTTTCTTTACGAATCTGAAGCAAAAATTACCTGAAATTACATTTACCGCCAAAACTAGAATTCCTCCAAAATTTTGGCATATCAAATCGGCAACCATTCACCGAGAAACACTCAAAAACATAACTTAGTCGCTTATTAAGTAGAGTGATTATTTCATCGATACCTACAGACCGTTTTATGGCGCAGGATACATGTCGACGTTTTGGTCCAAATTGGCAAAAATATTGGACAAAATTTAGACTCATCGAAACGGCTATCTTTCACCTAAATCAGTCAGATGAACATCTGAAATGCTTATTAAACCTAGCTGAGTGGTCATTTCATCGGTACAAACCGTTTTATAGCCCAGGACATATTTCAACATTTTCTCCAAATTTTGAGGCCTTCTGACAGGCGGTACCCTGTCAAAAAGAGCACAGAACCTGGTTTGGTAGATGGACATCAGACTGGCATTTTTGTTCAATGGATCTATTGTGTCCAAACAAATCACGGTCATACGGAGCGAATTACTGCGGGAGACCTCCGGAAGCCCTCTGGGGGTACAGCAGGGAACCTAGGGGAGCCCTTAGGAGCCACTATAGTACCGGGAGTCCTACTATACCCGGGAGTCCAACTGGAGTACCCCGGGAGTACCACGGGAGTCCTACGGGAGTACCCCGGGAGTCCTACTATAGTACCTCGGGAGTCCTACTGGAGTACCCCGGGAGTCCAACTGGAGTACCCCGGGAGACCCCGGGGAGTCCTCATAGGACCCCTGGGAGTCCTACTGGAGTACCCCGGGAGTCCAACTGAGTACCCCGGGAGTCCTACCATAGTACCTCGGGAGTCCTGTCCCCGGGAGTACCCCGGAGTACTGGAGTACCTCGGGAGTCCTACTAGTACCGGAGTCCTACTGAGTACCCCGGGAGTCCAACTGGAGTACCCCGGGAGTACTATACCCCGGGAGTCCTACTGGAGTACCTCGGGAGTCCCAATGGAGTACCCCGGGAGTCCAACTGGAGTACCTGGGAGTCCTACGGGAAATGGGGAGTCCTCCGGTAAGGACTCTCGGAGTACTCCAGTAGGACTCCCGCAGTAATTCGCTCGTATGCGGTATGACCCAAACCACAAACTCATAGCTTCATGGAGCATAAAAATCATAAAATCTATAAAAATTCGATTTCATAGATCTATTGGACACCATGTTCAATCTATCCATTGGGTCCAATGGATCCAATGGTTCCAATGGACAAAATGGATCCATTGGATCTAGGGTGATTCAAAAATCATTTTCCTCATCCAATCAATAGAAGACAACGTTAATAAGTTGCTCCAGGACATCAAGAAACGCCAAAAATATTTCAAGTCAAAATTCGATCGGAAACAGCCGCTCCTGGCCACGCCCTTTTTCGGGCTTTCTTATACAGGCAAAAATCCGAAGAATGGCTTATTTTACTTCCATTTTTACTTACATTGGAACCATTTTCCTAGAACATAAACCGTAGGAAGGATCCATTGAACAAAAGTACCAGTCTGGTGTCCATTTTCCAAACCATGTTTGGTGGTTGTGTCCATTGGATCTATTCAGATGGATCCATTGAACGTCCATTGGATCCATTGAACATGTCCATTGGACATCGAAAATAGATCCAATAGATCCATTGAAGCATTGAACACCATATTGGACGTTTTTATTGATCGTCATCATGTTCGATGGATGTCTAATGGACGTCCATTGGGCATATCCATTGGACATGATGGATCCAACGGATCCATTGGACAAGAATCACAACTCTTGCGACCGTTTTTCCCAAAATTTTGACAAAATGGTGATAAATAAACTGACCTGAAGGACATCGGACAGCAGTTGTGTGACACCGAATAGAGCGGTGTCAGGACATCAGTATCTGGTTGGACATCGGACATCAGTAGTGTGACAACGAACAGAATGGTTTCAGGACATCAGTATCTGGTTGGACATCGGACATCAGAATTGTGACACCGAGCAGAGTGGTGTCATGGATTAAACCAGTAGCTTGTAGGGCTGAGGGCATCTAGCAGCAATATGACACCGAACAGAGTAGTGTCAGGACATCAGTATCTGGTTGGACATCGGACATCAGAAGTGTGACACCCAACAGAATGGTGTCAGGACATCAGTATTTGGTTGGACATCGGACATCAGAAGTGTGACACCGAGCAGAGTGGTGTCATGGATACCAGTTGCTTGTAGGGCTGAGGGCATCTAGCAGCAATATGACACCGAGCAGAGTGGTGTCAGGACATCAGTATCTGGTTGGGTATCGGACATCAGAAGTGTGACACCAAACAGAATGGTGTCAGGACACCAGTATCAGGTTGGACATCGGACATCAGAAGTGTGACACCGACCTGAGTGGTGTCATGGATACCAGTTGCTTGTAGGGCTGAGGGCATCTAGCAGCAATATGACACCGAACAGAGTGGTGTCAGGACGTCAGTATCTACTATCTGGTTGGACATCGGACATCAGAAGTGTGACACCGAGCAGAGTGGTGTCATGGATACCAGTTGCTTGTAGGGCTGAGGGCATCTAGCGGCAATATGACACCGAACAGAGTGGTGTCAGGACATCAGTATCAGGTTGGACATCGGACATCAGAAGTGTGACACCGAGCAGAGTGGTGTCATGGATACCAGTAGCTTGTAGGGCTGAGGGCATCAGCAATATGACACTCAACAGAGTGGTGTCAGGACATCAGTATCTGGTTTGACATCGGACATCAGAAGTGTGGGCTGAGGGCATCTAGCGGCAATATGACACCGAACAGAGTGGTGTCAGGACATCAGTATCAGGTTGGACATCGGACATCAGAAGTGTGACACCGAGCAGAGTGGTGTCATGGATACCAGTAGCTTGTAGGGCTGAGGGCATCTAGCAGCAATGTAACTTCGAACAGAGTGCAGGCCCGGTACCAACAACAACGATCTGTGAAAAAACAAGATAAACCTTTAAATTGCTATTATAAATGACAATTGACTAAACTTCATACTTAACTACTTTCAATTTTCATATTTCTAAAGTTCAGTACTTTCAAATGTTTAAAAATGACATCCCAAAAGAGAAATGAAAATGTTTGCTATTTATAACACGGAGATATGGACGGATCAAATCACAGCACTTCTGTACTTTGGTTTATAGATTAAAATAGGTAAAACTTAAACTTGTTTTATAAGAACAAACCTTGCGAACTCAGCTCAGAAAGGGGGTATCTTCATATGTCAACTAGAGCAGCAGGGCGTTCTACGCAACAGGTGAAACTGGAATTTGGATAAAATAAAGATAACATACAAGATTTGAATTTAAATGTGATTAGATAATGTGACTGCACCAGTACTTCAGACAACGTTCTCTGGCACAAGTTATTCATTCACACTTCGTCTCTCAAGCACAAGTGCACCTCAGCACGAGCAAAAAAAACAGTCCGTTTCAAGATGTTTGACACATTCGTAACACTAGAACACCTCTCACTATAGACACTAATAGTACGTTGCACCATTACGTCGAATTGTGTCCCTCATAAACGTCTTCTTCACCATGGCGATTGGCGACTAGGATCAACTGGGCCAGGAGTCCCTGCGCCGGGGTGACTGTCTGGAGTTCTTGTAGTAGCACGACGTGTCCTGACACTATTACAGTATTACATTAGATTCCCAACGATCGGGCCGAAAAGATGCATGAGACGAAGTTTCAAAGCCCCTATTCAATGAGACAAACTAATTATTTCTTTCGAATATTGGGCACGTTGATACGTGCAATATTTTTTGGGGCCTTATTCTACAGAAACTTGGATAGATCAGCACCATTCACCATTTTGTTGTTCAGAGACCAACTGACATACCATTTTTAATGTAAAGTAAATTGACACGTGAATAATTTTTTGTGGTTCCGTTCACAATTAAATTTGAGCTTGCCAAGAAAATATCAAGAGAAACGAAGGCTCAGCCGGGCTATGTCGCGCCGTTGCTTAGGATACAGGTATTCTGCGATGCAGATTATGATCAGTTCTATGCGAGTGCTTTCTGATACGTTGTTGACTGCTGGTTGTAGTGTTTGAAAGAACCACGTGTTTACTGTATTTCATTTGAAATTCAAGATCTGAAGATAGAGGACGGGTATGGCTGGCACCGTGGAGGTTATTTCTGATAGCATCTCTTCATAAATCTGTGACAGACGTCGGTCGATTTAAATCAATGCTTAGTTGATGATATTTTTAACGGAAAATGTGAATTAAGAGCAATTTAAGATTGGGCATAGTACATAGCGAATTTGGAATGAATCAATGCTTAATTCAACGTTCAGTATGAGTACGATACTCGGTTTTAATTTTCGGATTTAACTTCATCGTACAATCCCAAATTATAATAATCAGAACTTGACCGGTCCATCATTACTAAATGTAACCAACAAATTGTTGTTACTTTTTATCCTTCCAAAACTGTTTTGTGAGATTATTATTCGGTTCTGTATTATCTAACAGGCCCAACGGGCTTGCTAGAAATTAAATAATTCCTATTCCGCGGCTAACTTTTTGCTTTGTTGCTTTACCTTCATTGGAGAGTCCGTGTTCTGAAATTCTGTCCAGATACGAGGTTACGGACCTCCTTGCGTGCCTTACAGAGAGGAAAAATGATTATCAAATTGCACAAAAGCACTATCTCATTATATCAACAAATCAATGGCCAATGGCCGAAAGAAATTATTGCTATGTCGGCCGGAAAAGTATGGCATATGCAATACAGCTACTACTGATACTTCGCGTTTTTGAATTTGGTAAATCTTATCAAAATTTATGATTTTCTGAATGGAACATTGTCGGAGTATTCAATCGCAAACTCACCTCATCGGCACTGTACAGTGTACAGTAGAGTAGACTTGTCGTGTCCATGGCAGTCGACTTGTCTAGGGCACAGCCGACTTGTGTGTAAACAGTATGAATTGGCCACTGCCTCCGTTCAAACTTTTTTCTCTTCATTTCCTCGGAATCCCCAATTACCTTGAAAAGGTTTAAATATTCGATTATCAGTAGGTACATATGCTAATTTAATGCATCACCAATCCAAATGCTATGGACATGCATAGCACGCAAATAAAGAAAGGCTTCTGTAGAGTAGGTAGTGACTGCTGGGGAAAGGTGATGTGAAATTGCAGATTCTCAAACCTTGAAAAGAAATTTGCCATAGTCAAGTCTTCAAACACGTTCCACAGAGGTTCGGAGCATCGTTCACCAATCTATGATCCGAATCGTGTATCAGCTGTGCCATACCTGATCAATAACGCACCATAAACAAAGACCAATAATTAATTAATTAATAAATCTACAGGAAACATGCTCCTTCTTGCAAGCACAAAGTACTATATCAAAACTTAGCTAAACTGGTCACCAGAAAATGAAATAGTTTAATGTAATAGACTACCCTGCTATGATTATTATTCGGTATTCCAGGTGATATCGAGCGAATAATAATACAATCGCTAAATACATGAGAGACATTGCAATTATAAGTCAAGAATTTGGTAATAATTCTGGAAATGGCGAATAATTTAGATTTGAGCTGACTGCGAATCTTATTTCACAAATTATCACAATTTTCAAACAAATCTACGAAAAAGATCGCGGTGAAATGAAATATTAACAGTTTAAACAGTACCCGCAGTGTACAGCATAATCAGAATCCTCAAGTCTACATAATCGTGCCAACTTTATACTTAAAACGGTTAAAAGAAAGGTAAAGAAAAAGGCCTTTACACATGAAATTTGAAAGCTCCTCTCGCCTTCAGCCTGTACATGACAACTGAAGCAGGTAACAAGAGTGGAGAAAAATGCTTGCGAAGGCAAATTTTTATTGCACTCTTCCTTATATGCGCGGCTTTTTACCAGACATGAATTTTTCTAAAAATGAGTTTCACACATGAAATTTTGTCTTAAATATTCTCAAAAACATCATTTTCAATCTTAAATTTATTTATAACTTCTTAGATTCAATCAAAATGCAATTCATGTGATCTGCGATATGATTTTTAATTATGCGCCAAAAGAGTCGCAGCGCAACCGCGGTTACGTTACATTTACATATGCGATAAGTTCAAAAATTCTATTCAGTGCGACCACTCAGGATTTTACTGGACTCTTGTATGTTTATTCGGTTTAATTGTATGGGTTGGAATGAAATAGCCACATATATGCCCATTTTGGATTAGAAACCACAAATTCATGCCGGTTAGGTATGATGATGGTCACTGCGCGCGCGGCGCAAATTGCACCATAATTGCCGCTAATAATATGGAATTGAAAGAAACATATAAATAAGGCAGAATGCAATCAAAAAAGGTTTTGTAATCAATAAATAATTTACAACATCATTAAGATAATTTATTCTCCTCGAAATTTTGAGTTGTGAAAATAACGATTTTTAAATGCGCGGCGCCACCACGCGCGGCTTATTGGAGAAAATAACTTTGCGAACGCGAAATAAGCTGCATCGCGTACGAATTCTTTGATTCCGCCATTTTGTTTTGCAGTTGCTCAGATTCTTCTAGAAGCTTTTTCATTTGCATTTGCTGTAACTGCAGAAGTTTTTCTTTTTCTTATAAGCTTTCCGTTCCATTTGTTCGTGACTTTCAATTTTAATTTCATTATACTCTGCGATTGCTTTGATGCTTAATTAACGAGGCATCGTGCCCACTGCCTAATTTGGGAGAACGAGGTCGTTCAGATATAACACTCAGGTATACGACTGTCGCCTATTATTGGCTTTAGTGATAAGACCGATAATGGTATCCCGTGGTCGGTGTAAGCTTTATTTTTGGCAATTACGACAATTAAAAGGCCGTCTTATAACAAAACGGTATAATTGCCGCAAAACAGCCGCACAGCGAGCTAAAATAAAGCGTACACCGACCAGGGCCACGGGATACCGGGTGTTTTAAAGCCATTATATACTGGTCATTTGTAATTGCATAAGACGCATATTACCGTACAACTACAACTTATATAAGTTGTACGGTAATATGCGTCTTATGAAATTGCAAATGACCGACCGTACGCCGTACAACTTAACCGAATATGAGCCGAATATCGGCCATTATAACCAGTATATAATGGCTTTAAAACACCCGGTATCCCGTGGCCCTGGTCGGTGTACGCTTTATTTTAGCTCGCTGTGCGGCTGTTTTGCGGCAATTATATACCGTTCTGTTATAAGACGGCCTTTTATCGATATAATTGTCGTAAAACAGCCGCACAGCGGCCAAAAATAAAACTAACACCGACCACGGGATACCATTATCGGTCTTATCACTAAAGCCAATAATAGGCGACAGTCGTATACGGTATACGTGAGTGTTATATCTGAACGACCTCGTTCTCCCGATAATATGACCCTCATAGCAGCCATGAATGACTAGTAAAAAAGGCTCTCAATGAATAGTGTGGGTATTATATATGCCGCAAAGCTTTGGCTGCCTAAAACGTCTTTCTACCGGTTATTTGTGGTCATGCCAATTTAAAGTATAAAGGCCTAGTATCGGCCTCGAAAGTCACCAATTTTGAATTTTCGCTTTGATTGATCTGATCTCTTGCTGCGTTACTTTTTTGTTACTGTCTTGACCACGATAGTAATAGGATTTTTACGCCGTTCTGTCGTTGAGTGTTGACCTTAAGGGCTTAAGGCCATGCAGTTGAATAAGGGAAAATAAGGTATGTATTCGTTCACATTCCCACCCTAGTTCTGCAATTACATTTGTTAAGAACAAAAAGTCTGAATCACTGATTTTGAATGTGCTGCGCGCGATTGCGCGCCGCGCATTGGAATGTTGATAGACGGATCGTCTAATTATTTGAGCCTAACGCTACCAAAACTCGACGTAACGCGCGGACCTAAATGGCGTGTACGCGCCGCGCACCGATGTAGCAAAGTCGCGCCGCACGAAATTTTTTCGTGTGAGGCCTGGTTGGCTGGTTGCTCTTACCAGATCCCTTCATTTGGTCATGTAGTCTCAATGAAATAATAGGCTATAATCCAGCAATGGATCATTTTTTCGTTTATGGCCAGGTTGTTTTTAAAATATCCAAGATGGATTTTGTTATTTGTTATTGGAGATTTTATGCAATATCATTTCAATTATTTTTGCGAATTTGAAATTTATTGTTTTCTAATTAATACATTGGGCTGTAGACACAGCTAAATTTTTCATATGATTCACCGATGATAACTTTTTTCTTGATCATATGTTCATTTGAATCTGACCTTTTTAAACCTTGTTTCGATCAATTGGTTCAGAAATTTAAATACCATATTCTTCAGGATTATTCTTTAGGACTTTAGGTCCCATCATAATTTTATATTTGGTTATAGGTGATTTTCTTGGTCATTCAGTCTCAATGAAATAATAGGCTATAATCTAGCTATGTATCATTTGTTTTAAATTTCATTGTCAGTAGCTGTTGCATTAATGAAAACCTGAACAGACATATATACTTGACACATTAAATAATGCTTGCTTGGTCATGTGACCCACAATTTTGATTCAGTTACTGAATATTGTTACTGAATATTTCAAGTCCGTTGGTCTTTTTTTCTGCTCCAGGTCAGTTCAAAGTCTTTGGTCACATGACAAAGTCAACACTATTCTTATGCTTCAAGTTCAATAACCTATTTGGGAAAATTTAGTTGATTTCCATGCTGAAATTTACTCACCTATTTTTTTGAGATTCATATAAAATATTTGAGATTTGTTTTTAAAATGACTGGAAGTCTTGCACTATAGTGAGAGTTAACTGGGTTAGGGCTACCTTTGTCCAGCTGGATTAAGTCTGGGGTTTGGCAGTAAATCCAAGTGGCAAATATGAATCAATTTGCATTCATTTGAGGAATTTTATTATTAAAACAAGCATACCATATTAGGAAAGAAGAATGATTGGAGCCCAATACAGAGTGTTTTCTATCAGAGCTTCATTGGCGAAGTCTTTATACAAGGTATGTTTATACAAGTGCAGCTCATTTGGATTGTGAATGTCTGCATTCCATGAGATGCATTAGGTAAACATTTGTTTATCAGATTAAATAGATTGTGGCACAATCTTTCAGTATCAAATAAACATTAGACAATAGTACCTTTATGTCATTTTGCACATACACTTTTTCATGCACTTTCACAATTTTGTTGAACATCTTTTTGCACACTTTGTCTGCTATTCAAAAGCAGACAAAACGGATTTTGATTGATTGCAAATCTGCTTTGCACCACTATAAGAACTTTCAAATGTATATGAAAATATAACAATATATAATAAAAGGTCCTTTCATAGACACAGCACACCAATGAAAAGATAAAAGGATGGCTGAAAGTGAAACTAAGCTAAAACAGTCTGTAGATTCCAAATGATTGTGAGGACTATACAGCCCTGTGTACTCACAACTGGGGGCTAGCAATTACCAAATGTAATATCAACATATAAGATAATGATATAAATAAAATACAGTTATAACTGCAAATCCACAGTCCAATAAACAAAGGTAGAAATTGATGACTG
>WFMF01000881.1:0-31009 GCA_011033025.1 Beroe forskalii | reverse complement strand
GGGGAAATTTTAAATTCCCCTTAAATCCCATCGTTTGCTGGGGGAAAAACTTTTATTTTTTTTCGTGGTTTGGGGTTTAGGAATAGTTTAATTTTTTACATTATACTTTTTATTTCTATTTTTTCTGATCTTTATTTTCACATATACCGGGGATCAGGCCATATGTTGAAGGATAAAAACTGAGAATTTCAATGTGAAATTTATAAGATATTCACACCAGATCAATTCCTTGGAAATAAATAATTCGTGAAATAGCTGACTTAAATGTAAATTTCTAACTTTATCACTGTCATCACATCTGGTGAGGTGTCCCTGCGCTAAACACGGATTTGCATTTGTTTACCTTTGAAATTAATTCAGGTCCATGAGGTGCCATTGTTTGCGATGCGTTCATCAGGTGGTGGATTGTTGCTATTTTCATCCCCCCTGACACACAGATTCACCAGGAAGGTAAACAAGTTAGCGGGATGATGCCATGTATTTGCATTGTGTCTTGGCATCCTCCCTCCTATTGCGACCAGGGAATGTCTGGAAACTTTTGGTTTTAGGTAATCGCATTATTTAGTCCTACCAGACAGGAATTCGCAGACAATTGCGCTGTGTAAATCCCTGGAATCCACCGCTTGATAGTTTGACGTCGGGTTGGTCGGGTGTTAGATTTCACCAGGGCACATCGCTCCTTCGTCCTCGTCCTCCCAGGTGGCAGGTCACGTGACTCCGTTCTCCTCTCCCATTGGTCGGACCTGGAAGTGCGGCGTTGTGATTGGACAGGCGGCTGAAATGAGTCGCGGGATAGTATGAGGTATGATTGTGCCGGTGACTGGAGCAGAGGTTGTGTATTCGGCTTCCATCACTGTTATATATTTAGCTATTAAATGACGTGACATTCACTGATTTACTACACTCAGGTACATTCTTATTCCTTGTTATTATAGGGGACGTTATACAAACAAATAGGGAACGTAGCACGTGTCGGTACCCACTCCAATATTCTCACTTGTACCACAGTGAACGTTATAGCTAAATTACTGATTCACTAATAGCAACCGGAATGAAGAAAATGAAAAAAAACTGCTGAGTATGAAGAGTTAAAAGTAAAATGAAAGAAATGATGTTTTTGAATGAAGCAGCGGCAGAATAATATAGTTATACTGCAGTCTGGTTGACAAGAGTCAGAGAAAAGAGGTTTCAAAATGAGTCAAGTTTTCTCGATGTCGAATAAGTGTTATTGTAAAGTTTAGTCAATGTAAAGCAGTGTCCTAGATTTTTATTTCTGGTTTCAGGGCACACTGCCCTCAATGTTGGATGATTTCTGTTGGATGGGCTTGTTCTGTCGTTCCTACATTCCTAGGTAGACTGATATCAGTGTGGAGTGTGGACTGATGCCATCATTAGATATATCATATACCGATGACACCAGTGTCACCGTGTCAGCATAGCCTGCCGCTCGGTGTCAGAATTTACTTCCGAAATTCGTGTCCACTGACTCTGTTGTGAAATGATTTCAATATTATACATTGATGTGATACAGGGCTAGCCTTCGTGATAAGCCGGCATCCCTTTTTAGAGCTACTTAGAAATAATGAAAAGTTGTTTGCAAAGTTCAAACTCAACCTTTTTGATTTGACTCTACGGGGAATTCAATATGAATTCATAAAAATGCAAAAATGCAAAAAGGAACGATTTGGAAATTGTTCAAAAAGCAAATTTTCCCAGGAATTTTTCCTGTTAAACGATTTTACTGTCCATATTTCCATTTATAATCATTTTCGGCATTAACCCATATTCTCCCGAACCTCGAAAACGTCAATCTTTTGAGCTGATTTTTTGTCTGAAGACTACTATAACCCTAACTAAGGTTTGAGGAAAGTTTTGAGCCCCAACCATCTTCTGCACGTGCGCGGCGGCCCGTACTATATATATAGGACGTTATTTGAAATATACCGTTAGCTGTACTATAAAGGACATTATTTCCAAAAATGATGTACTATATATAGTACGGGTCTCATAAAACGTAGTAGGAGTCAATAAGTGGACAATCCAAGGAAATTTACAGATGTTTTCAAACATATTGAAGGGAAAAACTGGAGCAAAACTTATTTTGGTCCTATAGAGTGTACAAATGACTCTCTGACTCCCTGGCAACCCAACCCCTGATGAACTCCTGACCCTGTTAACTCCTCCTGACCCCTTGGTTAACTAGCCTGACCCTTGGTTAACCTCTGACCCCTTGGTTAACGCTCTGACCCTTGGTTAACCAGCTCCTGACCCTTGGTTAACCTCTGACTCCTGACCCCTGTTATGCCAACCTCCTGACCCCAGTTGGCCTCTTGGGTCCCTTAGTTGACCTCCCTTATAGTTAACCAATAACCACTCTGACCCCTTGGTTAACCTCTCTCTTGATCCCTTGGTTAACCAGCTCCTGACCCTTGGTTAACCTCTCCTGATCCCTTGGTTAACCAATAACCAATTTTAACCTTTTGGTTAACCAGCTCCTGACCAATTGGTTAACCCTCCTGACCCATTGGTTGGTCCCTCCTGACCCCTTGGTTAACCTCTCCTGACCCTGGTCAACCTCTCCTGATCCCTTGGTTAACCTCTCTGACCCCTTGGTTAACCTCTCCTGACCCCTTGCTTTAACCTCTCCTGATCCCTTGGTTGTCCACAACCACTCCCTGACCCCTTGGTTAACCTCTCCTGATCCCTTGGTTAACCTCTCCTGATCCCTTGGTTAACCAATAACCACTCCTGACCCCTTGGTTAACCTCTCCTGACCCCTTGGTTAACCTCTCCTGATCCCTTGGTTAACCTCTCCTGACCCCTTGGTTAACCTCTCTTGATCCCTTGGTTACCAGCCTCCTGACCCCCTTGGTTAACCTCTGACCCCTTGGTTGGTAATAACCTCTCCTGACCCTTGGTTAACCTCTCCTGACCCCTTGGTTAACCTCTCCCTGTCCCCTTGGTTAACCTCTCCTGATCCTTGGTTAACCAGCTCCCTGACCCTTAGTTAACCAATAACCTCTCCCGACCCTTGGTTAACCTCTCCTGACCCCTTGGTTAACCTCTCCTGACCCCTTGGTTAACCTCTCCTGATCCCTTGGTTAACCAATAACCACTCCTGACCCCTTGGTTAACCTCTCCTGACCCCCTTGGTTGTAGCTCCTGACCCCTTGGATTTAACCTCTCCTGATCCCTTGGTTAACCAATAAACCACTCTGACCCCTTGGTTAACCTCTCCTGATCCCTTGGTTAACCTCTCCTGACCCCTTGGTTAACCTCTCCTGACCCATGAAAGTGTACCAATGGCTAAATAAATGGACAAGATGTGTTGATAAGCGATTGAAAATGGTCAGTTTAAATAGTGATCAGACGGTGGTCAAGAGGATCAGTTGGGGGTTTGTATACACGTACTAGTTCATGTTTGCACGGCATTTGAATTAATCATTCAGTAACTTTTAACTTTGGAGGAGGAAGTTGATATAATTTCCTGTAAATGCAGTTCAAATAGACGCCAGGCATTTGCGAGGTGATGTCCAGTGGCCCTGTGCTGGCAATTGGCAGTGTCCTTATCCATTGAAACGAGGCTCAATCAATGCGAATATTACCACAATATGATAGATGTAGACACCACTTGGTAGAATGTAAACTGTTTTTCATACATGTTGATTCCTGGGCAAAATAGACTCCCGCTGGTGGACTGAGGAGTTCGTTATGAACTATTTTTCGCTAATGTAGAACACATGCATGATATAGGAGCAGAGTTCACTTGCAGACAAATTCTGCTAGCAACTTCCATCAGTAGAATTGATTGACGGACTAATACTCCACTACAGGCTTTACTCCATGGTGGTTTTTACTCTGCGTAAACTTTTTTGGTGCTAAAGGCCCAATCAAGTCCAAACATATTTAAGTGAGCTTTAGCCGAGTCTGTTGAGGCTTATATGTCCGAGATACGTGCTATATGTAGAGCATTATTCAAAAAATTAATGTCCTACATAGTACGTGCTATATTTGTGGACATAAATTTTCATATAATGTCCTACTTATAGGACGTACCAGATATAGTACGTCTATTTTCAAATAACGTACTATATATAGTACACTCAATTATGCATGAATTTTATGCAATTATGCATTTCTTATATACAAAATTTAACCGCCCATAATTATTTGCACATGCCTTGGCTATCGATAACAGGTAAAAACAAGATTCATGCTGGTCCAAATTTTGGGAAATATCACACTAGGTCATGTTAATTGGAAATCATGAAAATTGTACCACTTTCTATGCATATAAGGTCATTCCATAATACAATTTACGACAAAGATACGACCAAAGACGAATAATTACAATGAATTGTCGCCAACTTAAGAACTTTATAATTTTACTGCAGAAGGGTTGCCGACTTTTCAAACATTCCTCATTTTTTCTGATCATTTTATGGGATAATTCTCCGTTTCTTCCACGTCACGAATCATATAAATCTCTTTTTTCTCTCCCTCTCACGTAAAAATAACACGTCTTGTTTACTTTAGAGGCAAAGTAATAATTATCCTTTGCGGAGGCAAGGGTCTTTGGTCGCCGACTATTTCCAGACAAATAGACAAACTCTGTTACGCTCCTGCAATCGCAACCGTACTTCTTGTCACCAACTCATACGCATCACGCTACCCTCTCTGAACAGGATGGGAATAGAATTGCGTTAGGATTTTGCTTGTATGAAAGGAAAATATTTCCGGCTAGTATTTAGGAATAAGTATGAAATTGATTTTCATTCATAGGCATCAATTGGTCTCATCTGTCAATTTCACCAAACCAGCTTTCAATCAGAAGAGCGAGTGAGCATTGAGCAAGTTTTATGGCTATAACTGACTACAATAATTAATGCCAATTTTTATTCAACATTGTTTTCCCTTTCAGTTTTATCCTTTAACCTGGCTTTCACAAGACAATTACATTTACCGAAATTTGATTTTCTGTTGCCGGTAATCTAGATTACCGGCACTTTCATAGACATGGAAATTAGGTTAAACTAATGAGTGATGTTTTGTGTTTTGGTTGCCACAATGCAGTTATTGGTGTGAGATCCCATGGACCTCTGTGGAGTGTGGAATGTTGATAGGTAGTAGGTACTATAAGCATAGGATCTGTCGACTTTTTTTTCTGAAAATGATGGAATTAAGATGTTCGCAAATAAACGCATATTTTCGCAGAGAAATTTTTGTCCAAAGGCCGGGTCAAAATTCCTCAGAAAAAGTGCAATTTTGTTCTTTGGGCCGGTTGAAAAGAGGTCAGATAAGTATCTTAGTCTGGTGAAGTAAAAGCATGCCCATAAAAACGAATTTCATTGCCACTGATATAATTATGACCATCTCATCTCAATGATTATTGAATAACTGAAAACTTTATGAACACTTCTACTTTGATTGATCTAGATGTTATTGTTTTACATGTTCTCTACTAGGAACATTGTAGTCTTGAAAGCAGAATCATAAATATCTTACCATTATTGTAAAAAGTAATCTGTATTTTCTCAAATAACACCCTAACCACATTTTGAAGTCCTGAAACAATACTCAGATACTCACATCTAGATTTCCCAACCGAACCGATTTACCGATACCAATAAAATACCAACAGTAAACTTTTTCTTTTAACCTTCAAAACTTTACTGGGCTGCTAAATTTAATTATCGTTTCACTATTGAAAAACATGTGGCCTCTCCTACAAAATAACCAGATTATGACTTCACAGCACCTCGAAACCGTTCGTACGTCCATGATAATTGCCACTAATTGGATGACTATTCAACTCTTTCCGATAGCTTGAATAGCTATTTCTATTTGATTACGGTTTAGTAACCTTTCACACTTTCACCGTTATAATGAAAGCTCACGACAGCACCACGATCGAATGTGTTGTAGTACTATAGCTGCTGTCCTCAGCCTCTATTTACTTAGATGTGGGGTAATCTAATTGAAATATCAAAATCCAATTGTCACACTGAGATTTGTATTGTGCAGAAGAGAAAGTGCGAGAGGGAGTTGAGAGGGCGGGACAATGTGCAGGTGGCACCAGCTCAACACATCCGGCAATATTATTATTTTTATTATTATTACTCAACTCCCCCTCTTGAGGTCAAATTCTCAAATGTTACAAATTTACCAATCAGCCAAGTCCTCAGAGTCAGAACAATACGAGTAATACTTAAGGGAAACACCATCGCCTTTTTTTCTTAGATCTGCTATTGTAGACTGTAAAGGTTAAAACAAAAGCCCTTCCCATGTCCCGATCAAATGATTATTCATTTCCATCATCACGTGAATAAGTATAATGAAAATAAAAATGGTGAACACCTCTGAGTTGCAAAGTTAGGGTCCACGGACTGTGTCAAAAAGCGTTTGTTCGTTAGGTCTTTTCAAATATTGGCACATTGACGTACTATCAACCGTGACATACGCCGCGAGACAATACGTCTAACTCAAGTGAGATGTGTGAGATGGGCTCTACTAAAACACTTAGCGGAGGTATGTTGAAACTGTGTGGTGGAAGTCTCCATTGTTTCGGGGTAAGTCTTTTTTGAGTAGTTTGCACTCCAGACACCTGTGTTGACTCAGGCAAGTGATTCAACCTTCTATAGATTCACGCCTTACGCCCTTACGGCGAATGGAAGGACTACCTATGTTAGAAATTTGCCCCTCATTTTGGGCTGAAACAAAGACATTGGCTGTGTTGACGTGTTGTGTCTGTCTGGGTGTGTTTGTCTGTTTTTAGCTGTTTAGTTGTGTATGCGTTAAGTTTTGCCTTGGATTTTGTCTCTGTGGTAGGTTGTGTCTGTGTTGGGCTGGGTTTTATTCATGTTAAGGTGTTGATAATGGATTTGTCTATGCTAGGTTGGGTCTTTGTTGGGTTGTGTCTGTGATTCTATTTAGAATCTCCAGAGGTTAATTTTGTAATCACATAAATATAATAACACTGATCTAATTTCCACCTATTTGAATTCTAAAATCAATCTCTGATCATATTATATACAACATATAATGACTGGAATTGAATTATTGTCCACCATTTTATTTAATTTATATAGCAACATATTAGATAATTGGTATAATCAGTTTTTAAATAACGTGTAATTAGATTCTTGATACCATGAAGCATTGAAGTAAAGAAAATACTATTTTATGTAGTATACATGTATACAAAGCTAATTATTCATTCAAATCAAGAATTACAAAATGTGTCATGAACTTAATCAGTAACTCAAGGATTTCATATTAAATTTGTTGAATTGAATAAATCAATTACACGCAATATAGTGCTACACTGATAGTTTGCGGGAGCATGTCACTGTTTTCGTATACTCATTGGACAACGTCATGTCGCTGTTGATTTTTTCATCACCATTTGAAATGTCGTCGCAAGTTATTATGAAACCCGCTTCTGTTACATGAACTTGTGTCAGCCCGCAAGCTCGGAGCCAGCATAAACTCACAGCAAAATTAACCCCGCAGCAAAATTAGAACCCACATTGAAACTCGCAACTCAAGAACCCACATTTGAAGTTTACACCCGCAGTGTAAGCTGCATGTCACCGCGTGTAACTCACGACTGAATTCCCCCGGGGGATGTTGCTCCGTTGCCAGGACAACGCCAGGCGCTAGCTCCCTTAGTTCTGTCCTGGTTTCAAGTTTCCTGGCTCCACTTTTAGGTGGTGTTATCGGCTCACCAACCCTCTATCTATTACAAACTAATACTCATCGCCGTTATACTTATACCAGCTCTATCGGCATAATGCTGAGAAATCAATAATACTCATTTTGAACGTGAATCATGCGTTATCGGCCACTGCAACCAGTTTGACTTCCGTCTTTCATAAAACTATACGAAAAGCGTTCCATGGGAGCCCTCAAAATGGCTTCTAAGCTGCTATCTTGGACCTTTGAAAACCTGAATATATCGTTTCATCAATTTTCACGTTAATTTTTTGATTGCAGTGTTTTTCCCTGCTTGCATCAATTATAATCACCCTTCCAATTTTTCTCATATTCTTTTATGTTTGTCTGGTTTACATTTTACTGAAAATATTTCTGTTTCCTTTTAGGGGTTGAAATCCTCTGAGCGCCCACTTGAGATCATGACAATGTTTCTTTTCCCAATAAGGTCAACCTGCAGTTTCAGATTCAGGACCCAATCTGTGGTATTGTGTTTTCGTCCGAGGGTTGATAACGATAGACTAATAACTTAACTAAGAAATAGGGATGACATTTCTGCCACAACGAAAGGAAAGAAACCAACAGCGGATTTAAACTCGTACTAGAGCTGTGACCTAGAGAGCTTTATCCATTCTCCAACCAATCTTATTTAGTCCGGCTTAATCTTGTTTAAGTATAATAATCGCTTTAAAACTACGTTTAATTTCATTGTTCGTGTATTAGGCTTCGTTTGCTGGGCAGTGTGCCTTTTTTGACAGGTGTTTCTACGTGTATTTGATGAAATCTACACAGGTCACAGATCCCTTGCACATCTTGGACACGTGACACGAACTAATTGTTGCCATGGCTACCCACGAGACGCATCACGTGATCATGATTAACGAGCCAATCACAGCCGAGAACCCCTGCACTTTGCGTGATGGGAGCTGCGTCATGATTGCCTTTGATATACTTCCATGTGACACGGTTCAGAACAATAACTTTAATCTTGTTTACAGTTACTACCTTACAATTATTTTATCAGGACTTAATTCGTTACCATTTTCATTTAATTCCACAGCTATGCTGCAATGTAGTGCAATGCATCCAATCCCATATTAGAGCTCATTAGACTCAGTTCTAAAAGCAATCTGATTTTCGGGTAATTTCATTTCTTCTTTGTTTAGGATTCATTATGTTAATTAAGTTTTGCTGCTTATTAAATCAGGTTGGATTTCATTTTCTTATACATTGCAAAAACTTTACAATGATGAAAATCCCTTATCACTTATCTAACATTTCTTATCTATTTATGTATTCTTATCTATTTATCTCAATATAGAAGATCTCTAGTGGGGAGGAGAGCTCCTTTTTAGGTGTATTCTTCATTGAAGTTGGCTGAATCCAAACTCTACTGCCTTTTAAAATGATATCCTTGGGATGGCTCCACTAATTGCGAGCACAATCAGGCTGATTACAATTAGTCCTAAATTAGCCAATTTATAAAAAAAATGCCCTAGTCTAAGATAGGCTTTTGTATGGTCAATACAGTAAGTGGTGACCGTTGAGCAATGTTGTATCTCAATCGTCAAATCCAAAAAGGTTTGACGTGGCATCCTTTTATGTGTAAGTGATCTTAATCCTTATGCCGACCTATCTATTGATCATCTTTCATCCTGTTCAGCTGAGTTTGCTGATGATCCATCAATCCTTCATAACAAAAGAGAGTCTTAAAAACGCAAATTTTAGCCCACCGCAGCACCACAAACCGCTCATGATCTCCTCCCGGGAATCCCATTTTCTCGCGGAAAATCCACTGCAGTTCGTGCACTGAGCTAAACAGAACCCACCACCATAAATTCCAATATTCCCAATCCGATTGTCGATGATAACTACTAATGGAATTCGAATAATCTATAGTTCTTATACTTGAAACTACGCGTGAACCTTAGCCCATTAGGAGTACTCTAATTTGATTCTGGCCCGTATGTCAGTAACGATTTCCATTCGTGAATCTCCGGGCACACAAGGTAAACAATCGGAGGAGGTAATTTCTGTTTGTTCCGTCTCCGGGGTTGAGTGCCACTCGGAATAGCGGCTATAATTCGAATTCAGGATCCCGGTCACACCCCCGCGTTATTTGGTAATTGAGTTTTTGTTACACCGTACAATAGTATAATGATCATCAGTTAGCTGAACAATGACACCCCATGATCGGGCTATGGGGAATTTCTCAGTCGAGAGCCATTGCATTTAAATGCCATTTTCCTGTCCAGTATCATCCGGGACCGGGCTGCGAGTTTCATTGCACCGTTTTCTCAAGACGACATCACCAGAAGAGCACCCAGAAGTAGACCTACTGAAGACACATAATAATTTCCATTGACCCTCTCTTCAGTGTGAAATTCATACATGGTCACTAGAAGTAGAGTTGATAAGTCCTCTGTGTGTGTTTGGACACATATTGAAATGAACAGTGCAATGGACACAACATAGTGACAGTGTGACCCTGTGGCATTTTTGATTCGATTATGGATTACCATATTTTACCAGAACACTATGTAATTTATCATTTTTACTTGGTTCCTTTATCACCCAGTAGGTTTTCAATCATGTTTCCATTTTTGTTGGTGCTGTTTTTTGTCAAAACTGATCTTCTGTTTTAAGCTTAAACTCTTTATCATAAATCTACATATCTACATTTTTACTTTTACTTTTTCAAAATCTCCTCACTTTTTATTTTACTTTTGGGTGTTTGATCGGTATCGAGTTTTAATGATTTTTTCATGTTAATATTCTATATAAATTTGAATTATATTTTAACACAAAACTTCACTGTGTTCAGCTACCTCTTCAACAAATGACCATGTATGAACATTTGAATTCTGCTGATGCCCTCAGTAAGTATGCATATCCTGTGCCAATATTTCTAATAATCAATTGGAGGTAATATCAGGATATTGAATATGACTTTAATCTAGGTTCCTGCTAATTGTGATTATCTGAGGTAAGTATACTTGGGAACTCCCAAAGATGAGGAATAGTGATTGGGAAGTCGGCCCTTTATTTAGCGGTGCTTTATTATTTGTCTAAACTCTGAGGTGGAAACCCAATCAACCTGCCGTGACAGGCCGTACTGTGATTCTTCACAATCGATCCTTCAGAATTAGAAGTCTGTTTCAAAGACTTTCTAAATTCAAGTTCAAATAATTTCCTGTTTGATCTTCGAGCCAGGTGTTGTTTAATATATAGCAACTATATCATCGAGAAAATACACAGTACACTGTTCAAGAGTGTTCTGTTGTTTAATTTTACACTCAAATCATGAAAAATGCATTCATCTCACTGCCCCCATTGTTCAACTTGTAGATATGTGTTCAACTTGTAGATAATTATATGCTAATTGCTAGATACTTGTTTTATATTCGTCAATATCTCGGATACCATATCTCGGTATCCATATTTTCTCCTGACTCCCTCATTCGCTTCTATCAGCTATATACACCGTTCTATTCCCATGGAAATGACATTTCAGTACCTACTTACAAGTTATAAGATAAACATGAACTCAGCTTGATTGGCTTGTTACAAACAGTAGTCACTAATCACTCTTGGATGGGGTTAATCATTACTCAAACTGCTACTGTCTATCAAGCGTGATTGGATTGCGACACTCGCAAGTTGATTGGGTTCCAGTCAGTGATGTAGCAGGTGACATTAACAGTGCATAGAAACTATAGCATATTCTATGCTTGTCCGCACAAGTCATTAATCTAATGTTTGTCTTACATAAACATTGCCATACCAGCCAGCCGGTCAGTGTTATGATAGTGTTTTCTTAAGTCGCAGCATTCCACTCTAATATTTGCCGGTAATTGGCGTGTAATTTCCCTGACTTCCTGCTCGTCCCACGACTGGTTCCCTCTCTCTTGCTCCTTTATAAACACACCACCACTTCTTGTTAAACTCTCTCTCTCTCTCTCCGCCGCGCTGTCACTTCTCCGAGGTATGTTTACACTCCGATAACAATACACACCGCACTCCGGGCTCACGTACCCAGGCCACGTGACCTCCGGTGCCCGGTCCACGGGGCGGTGCGTGAACCTCCCCCTCCCGGCTCCGCTTACCCCGTGTCTCGCAACAGACTAGTCTAATGATTGTTATGATATCCTTCAACTCTAATTGATGTTTATCTAAGCAGTTGTCGGAAGTCCAATGGTCCCGCTCCGCGCTCCTACGCATACTGCTTTCTTTTAAAATATACGATGGTGTTTGCTCCTTGATCCTGTGCTGTCCCTCTCTTTCCGCAGTAGTAATAATAATCCCGGGTCCCAGGCGATATCAGAACACCCGATTTTCTTACACCCCCTGCGCTGGAAGCCGGAATCACTTTTACCCTTAACTTGGTTTACGATCGAATTGGTTTATTTCGTTTCTTGGACTCCGTATGATCTTTACTATTAACCGTAATGATTGAATTTATAGTCCCTCTGCCTGATACTATTATGTGTTTTTAATGATATTTTCCAATCACCAGTTAATAAAATGGCGAGCATAGCGTTCGAGGAGGTTCACCATCACGTCAACCAACCAGTGACGAGTAAATCCGAGCGTACGTTTGATTTAATTTAAATTTCATTTATTTAATCTCCTCCTCCAAATTCTAATCCTCTTCCTCGACATGATGTTACCATTGCGACGGGCTTTACTACTCATTATAATTTACTTAAACGGTGGTAATCTTTTTTGAAATTCGATTTATCTTTATTGTCCCAAGTATGTAAAGTAGCGTATATTATTAGTAATGTTATAAGGCGTTATATGTTATTAATGGATGATTTATTTATCAGTTAATAAAATCCCGAGTATCGCGTTCGAGGAAGTTCACCACCATGGTAACCCGCCTACTCCGAACAAATCGGAAAGTATGTCCATAGCTTTCAAGAAGACATCTGTATTTCAATTTCATACCAATACTATAAGTCCTTCTGATTGTCACACGGTAGCTTGTTCCCTTCCTCATATGAGTTTTTTTTAACTTGACACCTAACTGTGCATTCCTCCAACTTTGTTGCTCATTGTACTTCCCCTCGTCAGTTAATAAAATGCCGAGCATCACATTTGAGGAAGTGCACCATCATATCAGCCAGACAGCCCCCAACAAAGTGGAGAGTACGTTATCTCGTGATTCATTTAACGTCTTCTCTTGCATGGTTTCATAGGGTAGTCTCGTGGGTACAACGTCCATTTCTAGACCCTTTTCTTACCCAGGAATTATTCTGGAGTCGAAATAATACAGACATTTGTTGCATAGTTTTTTGCATTTGATATGGAACTGGACGTTGCCCCCTGTTGGATTTATGATCCAGCGTATTTCCGATGTCGCATGTCTACCTTAGAAGATAGAAGTAAAGAAGTAAAGAAGCTTCAGCAATCTCCAACTTCATTCTTGTTTTACATGGACCGATGAGTCACTGCACCATTTACTATGCTTCCGTATTCAATTTCCTGGTTTGGTACTTCATGAAGTTATGCTAGATTTATGATTGGAATACTGGAGAATGCAATTACTGGAATCTACTCACCACCTCATGCATGCAACTCTGTATTCTCATGATCTTATCTCGTATTTACTCTGTCAAGCCAGGTAATGACTTGGTTCGTAGTCAATCAGATACCCTAAATCAGATACCCAATCATTCACTGTACTGCTGTACCACTGCCTGATGGTACTCGGTTGTATTGGTATCCCATCACGGGATCTCTAAGGCTCTTGGTAGAGTATAATTGAAATACTGTCCACGTATCGTGTGAAATAGCGAACCCCTCATCAGCGAGCCTATAATCCCCCGTAGTGACGTTGCAGGAATTAGGTGTCCCGTTGATTGGAAGGTGGGTAAGAGTGAGGTATGGGAAGGGTTGAGGATTACAATTAACATGCCACTGTTATATCTGGTGGAATACCCCCACCCCCTCCCTCCCTCTCACTAGTAGTATATATACCCACTCTACTACCCCTCACTCTAACACACTACGTCTCTACACGCCATGTTTACAGGTTTCCTGATGCCGACTAACAACGCTGCGTGTGCCATGGGCAGGTTTCAGATGCCCACCTCGCTCCAAGGGCTCCCTGGTGGATACAGGTACGTGGCTTTCATTCATGTCTAATCCTCCTCCGAAAAGAGCATATTCCTAGGGTTTTCTCGCTCATTTGATCCTAAATCATCGTCTTGTACTGTACAGGATTTTACATTTTCCGATCGTCAACTTAAGCTCATTTTGCTAAATTATTCACGTCTCGTACTACTTGTGCATTCCAGCGTTTTTGTGGCAGAACTTTCAAATTCCCGTCTGGACGCATATACCACATATTTTAGTATATTATCCATGTTTTACCATTGACTGCACTAATGTTTTAACATTTCATTCACGAGTGTTGTTTCAAAGTTGCATCCCTTAGGTTGGGTACCTACGTGATCCAATTAATCTACACACAGAGCACACCAAAATTCATTTCACTCACGATACGCCCTCACGAGCTCAAGAGAAACGTTTTAATACGATGGAAGGCTCAACACTAATGTAATCAATGCTTGTATATATCCTCACACCTATGTCATAACGTGTTTAGCGTTGATGGCATTGTCCTCTCCTGCTGCTATAACCATCATTATATATTTACATAATAAAACACTGTAATTGCCAAGTTCCACAACACGAATAACCACAACGAGCTGACTTTTTAATGCAAAGTACTTTCAAATCATCATCATCAGTGCAAAAGTCATTGAGTTACCTCAAATTTGATTGTATAAAGTAGTGTTGTAAAGTTTATATATTTACATGCTTGTAAATCAACTCGCCTGTATAATCTCTCGATCAGTGCTTGATTTGTATTGCTTGCTAAACTGATTTGAAGCACTAGGAAGTTTCTACTCCTGCCCTGGACACTCTCTCATCGACCATGTTTCTTCCACGTTTTGTATTTCTACTTTGCTCCGCCTTGTAAACGCAGGGGGCATTAGTCTTTACTCCTTTCCACGCCTCGTAATGTCGGTAGTGAGTGCCTATGTTGACTTGTTCTTGAAGTTAAAGGGTGTTATAGACTTCCCTAGGTATGTCTTATCCCTGAATTTGAAATGAATCAGATCCATCCCTAACACTTACAATGAATAATGTAACCACGACCATATCACTATCCCTACACACCATCTTGACTGTGATAACCCCGCATCTGTGCATCACAACAAGACATCATAGACAACCCAATAGGCCTTCTGAAACCTATCAATTATTAACAACCCTTCAAAATGATAAATATTAATTATTGTTAATTCGCCTGTTACCCCTGCTGATCAATGTAACCCTTTACCCTATAACCCCTTCATTAACTGTAACCCGTTGCAGGTTGCAGCCTGATGTGAACCCCGCACTCCACTACTCCTCATTTAACTGTAACCCGTTGCAGGTTGCCGCCTGATGTGAACCCCGCACTCCACTACTCCTCATTTAACTGTAACCCGTTGCAGGTTGCCGCCTGATGTGAACCCCTCACTACCCTACTCCTCATTTAACTGTAACCCGTTGCAGGTTGCCGCCTGATGTGAACCCCGCACTCCACTACTCCTCATTTAACTGTAACCCGTTGCAGGTTGCCGCCTGATGTGAACCCCTCACTACCCTACTCCTCATTTAACTGTAACCCGTTGCAGGTTGCCGCCTGATGTGAACCCCGCACTACCCTACTCCTCATTTAACTGTAACCCGTTGCAGGTTGCCGCCTGATGTGAACCCCGCACTCCACTACTCCTCATTTAACTGTAACCCGTTGCAGGTTGCCGCCTGATGTGAACCCCGCACTTCACTACTCCTCGTTTGGACCTCATCGCAAGCAGCGTCGTAACAGGACCAACTACAGTGCTGCTCAACTCAATGAACTTGAGCTCGTATTCCAGAGGACCAGGTATGTACCGTGAGATTCTCTCTGAGGGGTGAGAAACTTCTGATATCAACAGATTCAAAACAAAAATTGGGTTTTCTTTCTTGCTAGGGTATTTATTTCCCGTCTTTTCTGGAAGAAGATCACTTATATCATATTGAAATATAGAACTTATCCATTGAAGTGAACATAGTTCGTCACCCATCCAACAGAAACCTGTAACGTTTTAGACTCTTCTTACCAAAGACCTCCACTGTTCAGGTACCCTGACATCTTTACTAGAGAAGAACTGTCTCTAAGGCTCGGAATTCCTGAGGCCAGAATACAGGTATGATTTTGAATTTTTGACACTCTTATAAATCACTCTAATATATCACTACACAAATTTGCTCACATATATTTATCAAGCTATTTTCCGGGCATTGGAATTTAGCAATGCCATGGAACTTGTATTTTTACGAATATATTTTGGATTCCCTCCGATAGCCTATGAATGACAAATTGAGAAATATGTACAAAGATCTAAACTTAATGCTCCCCGTGAGCTTGTCTTTTGTCTTCGAGAGAATCATTTAGCTAAGTGGCATTGCGCAATTCCCTGTCAGGAATCCGTGGTACACTCTCGTAATGACTCCTGTTGTGACACGTACACTTCACGATTCCAGTCATTTCTAAAGCCCCGGGTTTTCAGGTTTGGTTTCAGAACAGGAGAGCTAAGTGGAGGAAGAGGGCCAAAGTAATGGACAAAACCGAGGAAGAAGAAGCAACCTCCACTACGCACTGCCATGTGAGTTTCCCTGTCGTATCTGTACATTGTACAGTGTACATTGTACAGTGTACAATGTACATTGTACATCATCTGTAGTCTGAGTACTGTGTACATATTGTTGTGTAAGTTGGTAATATTTCAAAGATATCACAAACATACACAACTGTCACACTGCCTCCACATAGCAATTCACAGTCCCATAATTTCACATCATCATTTCGTCGACTCCGGTCAGTCTGAGGACGATTAGCGGCAGTTCCCCTACTTTTAAATTTCCTAACTTTAGGATTTATTTTGGGAACTAGTAAGCGGAGTTGCGTCTATTCCCACCCAGCACGTATTACAGACTGTGGTCATGTGTAAATTTATCTCTTGGTCAAGCAACACGCTGCTGTGGTCATAATCTGTGACGTGAGAGAATTCGATGATCATTAGTTATGGAGGTGCGTCATGTTGTGCTGTCATTATGTCTCAGAGCTTGTTTTTCATTCTATGCATATCTATTGGAATATTATTAGATTATTAACGTTCTTCAACGGTCAAGCAACGGAATCTTGCATCACCATAATGAAGTTTCATAGTTAGCTTCCTCCTTTAGAAATCTCCCATTATTCTAGTGCGTTCTAATCATTAAACTAATCCAGCCGTTCAGTGCTACAGATAGCTGACCATTGCTCAGCGCACAGTAACACGCATGAGGGTGCTGTGAAATACTCTACAATTAACACTCTATAACCGCCCTAACCTTGTCTCTCCTGACACGGGGTACTCCCCGTTCTTTCTAGCAGCGTTTAACTCCCGTGACACGGAACATTACTCCCAGTGCCAACAGTCTACAAAACGTAGTTAGCAAACCCTATCCTCGCCTTTTAAAAGTGAGGGGTTAATATAACCTCAAACCAATACCCCAATATTCATTACCATCGACCTAAAACGATCATTGTGGCTAGTATGAAAGTATGATAATGAACATTTCTTAGGGCTCTATTCTCGCTATGTAATCGATTCCATGTTGTGTCCGGAAATATTCTCTATCTTCAAGCTGAAACGTGAATTCAGGCTGTATGCCGTTCGGCTAAACCCACATGAAAATGTGTCTCTCCACTAATTGGGGTTCTCTGAGGCAAACAAACAACCAAATAGCCATTGTGCGGCAGTCCTCACATGAGAGTGACACGAGTCGCGGGCCAGGTGTCATGGTACACGACTTTGAAACAATGTCACTTCGTGATACTCGGAAACTCACACACTTTCAGTATATGAGCGTGGGTCAAAATGTGTGTTTGGATTTGAGTTTCAGAGAAAGTTACCTCATTTAAACGAACGTGGTCGAAGAAGTACACACACACGCACTTTAAAATACAGACCTGTATCTTACAGTTACACACATACACTAAAGTCTAGAGCGGAGGGCAACCGGTGCATCTGTCACCTGATTTCTGTTGGCATGTACCTGTCAAAGCCCCACCTACTCCTTGTACCCTCAGGTGCTCTAGAACCATTGTCAGCTCGTACTGAGTCGTCGAAATGAAACAATTGAAACCGTTGTTAGAACGAGCAGCGTTTTGAAATTCTAGCCCTGAACTGCTCCAATTGGTCGCTTCTTTTTAATTGCAAGTTTTCAGAAGAACAATTGCCTGACTTAAGAAATTTCTCACACTTCAAATACAATTCTTTGTAAAATACCATTTTTGCGAAATGCTATCGCCTATCTGTATCAAGCGATTTATTTAAAGGTGCCTCAAACGTGCGTATTGGTTCCAGCCTCAAATCAGTAGTAGGTAAATAATTAAAAATTATGCAACTTCTAAGGAGGTTTACGCAGTGCTCCTTTATACCCATTATGCACGCTAAAACAGTTCCACTTTAAAAAAAGTGTAACTACAGTGCCAAAAAAGTGGAACTACAGTTGATAATAAAACCATTTTGGCATTGCTCCCCAGTGTTCTTCAAAACGTGACCTTACTATAGCAGGGAGAGGTGTTAAAAATGAACACTGGGGTGACAGACCGCAGATTTCACACTGAAGGATTCAGTAGCTGCTCTTATTACAATAGCTCAAATACTAGACAAGCCAATAACACTACATATTCCCATATTATTCTTGCTTGAATTACACATAATTACGAAATTATGTGTAATTACGAAATATATACCTACAAGACGTATTGTCGTTGCATAATTCGGTTTTGTAACTCGCAAAAACTGCAAACCTTCCATTAAAACCTCGGCCTTCGGCCTCGGTCTTAATGTGTTATTATGCCCTCGCGCTTCGCGCTCGGTGCATAATATCGCGGTTTGCAATTTTTGCTAGTTACAAAACCTCTCATTACATCATCTTCAATCTCCATCACACATCTACTCATTTGATTTTACTAAATACCACATAAAATTCCTCTTCCCCATCTTTTATCCCTCTTCCACCCATCCCCTCTCACCCCACCCACCATCTCCTCCCGACCCACCCATCTTAGCCCTTGATTAACCCACCCATCCTCTCTCACCTCACCCATCTCAGCCCCTGTTTAACCCACCCATCTGAACCCCCTTGTTGTACCCGCCCATCTGAACCTCCTTGTTAAACCCAATCATCTAAGTCCCCTTTTTAACCCACCCATCTTAGCCCCCTGTTTAACCCACATCCCCCCAGGTGGGTGTGATAAGTCCGTGTGGCAGTGAGAAGGAAGACAAGGTGGGGTCAGGGGAGATCCCTTCTGTGGACTCCACTTCCAACCCGGGAGCCAGCCCGGACCCCGAAGGTAGAGCCGTCGCCTCTGCTGGAGCTTCTGCCAGTGTCGCCGGTTTGTGCTCTCAGATGTCCCATTATTATCGCTCAATGCAAAGTACAGACCTGTAGTGTGTACGTCGCTGTTAGAGTTTTTTTAGATATAATTAATGAGAAAATATTTATCTAGTTGAATAACTCATATCTGGTTATCTAGCTAACACAACCTTGCTGAAATTTAGTGTTCTTATCCCAGTGGCCAGTATTTTAGATGAAGCTATGTATTAGCTCGCTGACCCATTTGATTCTGCTGCCGCTAATATTTCATATTCTGTTTTCTTGGAGAATCTATTTAGTACATAGACCCGCGCTTGTCGGGTCAATTTTGGGATACTTCCCAAGGTGTACCCCAAGGGATGTTTCATCGAGGTATGTTTGGATCCGATTAGGTAAGGGTCTATGTATTAAGACACTTAAGTAATTTATTCTTTCACCATGCTGATGATACCTTTACCCCATTTCCTCTGTGACTATAATTCCTCACTTCAGACTCGCACGCAGCTCAGATTCTGCGAGAGAAGCTGATAAAGGGTGAGTTGACAGACCCAACTCTGCCGGTCTCCAGTGAGGCTGCTGCAGCTGCAGAGAAGTGGGGCATTCCCAACATGAACATCTTCAGCCAGCACCAGCAGCTCCAACTGGCAGCTCAACAAGTCCAGCAAGTCCAGCAGCATCCCGGCCAACATCCCCCGGAGTCCTTCAATAACTACCTCGAGATGAGCTGATCTGGAGACCCGCGTGACGTCAGGGCTACCGGGACGTCATCCTAACAATACATCCCCTGTGTCAGACATGGTCAGATTCTGGAAGAGAGCTGGTTTTATCCGCACCAAAATACTGACAAACCTTCGAACTTGAGTAACAGTTGAAGCAGCCCCGCTTGGCGATAAGCGGTGGACAACATATTTAATTTGGCAGCATGAAATGGAATTGATTTGTTATGGTTGAAAATTTTTATTGATATAAGCAATATGATTACTGCTCTGCAATGGATTGTATCAGTACTACTGGATCAAGTAATTGCTGACATCTAAGGTGCCAGTATCACGGGAATTAGCTTTTAGATTTTATCACATATCAGACTTAATATTATATTTTACATTAAGTTTAACAGCATTTATCCGTGCTATTTTGATCGAGCTTTGATGGATGGGGTAAAAAGGGCTTCTGATCTATGATGAATTTGTGTTAAACGCGACAATTTATTTTTCAGCTTTTCATAACTAACGATTATGATATTTGGAGATGAAAAATTATCTTTGGGAAATGAAAACCAAACTATCGAATCTCTTACTCTCGAAGAGAACACTCGAAAAACTAGATTTTTCCCATATTGTTTTGTTGTGATCAGACCGGGTTGAAGGCTTTAATTGAAGGTTGAAGCGATTTAGTTTAAACTGCATCATTTTCAGGAAAAATGGTATTTGTAATGAGCAAGGTTATTAGTGTAAATGTGATTTTAAGGTCGTTCATTTTAGCTTATATTATTTCATTACATATTACTATTAGTATTAGTGACGCAACATGTGCCACTTGCATTCAGTTCCACAATGAGAAAATGAACATTTGAGAAATAATCTTAGGGGTACTTTTGGCTAGTGTCCCATATAATTCGAGAGCCTTCATTATCTATGATACAGATAATGACGTCAGTCAGAAAAATATAGTTAAGCGCATCTAGCGCTTTAATGATTAGGGTAAGGATCAGGATTAATATTAGGGTCAGGATTTGTTAGGTTAAGGGTCAGGATTAAGGTTAGGGTTTTGGTTAGGGCAATAATTACAAAAAAAATGAGGTTTTGATTTGTGACGTCACTCAGCCAGAGTTATATGGGATACATACCGTACTTTTGGAGAAGTTAGGAACTGGAAGATTTATGAATTTGTTCGTCATGATAAATTGAATGTAAAAAACTTCAGTATATCATTATCACTATCAGTTGATCGATGGAAGTGAAAAACTTTATGATTATTTATTATTTCTGCAGCAATTATACTTTAACTTACACTTACAGAGATAATTGATATTTTGCCATTTTGATTATGTAGATACATGTTTTATATTTACCAAACCCTCAGAGAGATTGATTACTTATCTACTTTGGTGAAACTTATCTTTGAGGAAATAATTCACTTGCTTACACTTACAGTAACAATATCATTATCAATGATTCCCTTGGCCAACGTTGTCTGACTCCCTCGTGCGGACGTAATGGGTCGGACACCGACAACGTCAGACAATGATTCCCTTGCTCACAATCTCATTGTGCCTTACTGTGAACAACAACAACATGAATCAGTTTCGGACCGAAAGTGCTGCGCGCAAATTCTGACCATCTTACTCATAAAACCATTTTTGGGTGTACAAATACAATCCAATTCCATACCAAAAATTGCATGGATACAGTGTATGGCATAAGACAGCGTCTGTGACAATTTGATGAAGCGTTTTCATCCAAAAGTGACCAAGCTATAACAGAATTTAGTCAGTTTTGGTATCGATTGTAGTTGTACATTCACAATTGTGAAATGGTTTTAAAATTTTAGAAATTAGAGTGAAATGTGCGCGCAGCACTTTCAATTTCGGTCCAAAACTGATTCATATTGTCAGACGTTGCTAAACACGTATATCCCTGTGTGGCTCGCGCGGCGCGTACACACACCTATGCGGGCTTAGGAATGTCAGACGTTGTCTGACCCCTTCGGCGGGCGCGCGCGTCCGCCGAAGGACAACGTCTGACAATATTCGTGTTGTGCACATGGCACAGATCGACATGACAGGGTTTTTTGAGAAGCTATTGCTCGAGCAAGAGGGGATCAGGCAACTCCTGACAAGTGACAAACATTACACACGTGATGTATTTACATTTTAGGTGATCCCAGCCCCTAAAAGTAAAAACGGGTATCTCTCCCATATAAACGGCTCTGAGTGACGTCAGAGATCTAAACGTCAATTTTTCTGTATCCTAAACCTAACCATAGTCCTAACCAAAAACCTAACCTTAATCCTAACCCTAACCCTAACAAATCCTGACCCTAATCCTGACTCTAACCTTAATCCTTAAAGCGCTAGGTGCGCTTAATTATATTTTTCTGAGTGACGTCATTGTCATAGATAATGGTTAGGGCAATGGGAGACCTACCTAAAAACGGTACGTCTCCCATGTAAACGGGAGCCTTCATTATCTATGACAATGACGTCACTCAGAAAAATATAATTAAGCGCACCTAGCGCTTTAAGCATTAGGGTTAGGGTTCTGATTAGGGTCAGGATTCGTAGGATGTTACCCTACCCTCGCGAGCGCGGCGCAACGTTCCACATTTGGACGTCACTTTGCGCCTTCGGCGCGGACATCGCCCGTCGAGCCGTAGGAGGCGCGCGCGCGCGTAAGCACCTGGTTAGGTGAAGGGCAAATTGACTTTATGTGGAGAGTGATGGTTGAATACCATTATCCTTATGTTATGTTATGTTATACAAACAACGTTCTTTTTTAAACAATCTCCTCATATTTTGAATAAGCTTTAACAGCATTTTTATGTCACATTATTTGTTTTTAACCCTATCCTTTTTACTATTTGGATATTGTAATAATTAACTTTTGCTCACTTCACCCAGGATGATTATAACATTCACACAGAAATCCTGAAGATGAATCTTAAATTCCGGAACTGTCAGTAGATTTGTGTGTTCCTAAGTCCGCATAGGTGTGTGTACGCGCGCCGCGCTACCCTGAGTGCTGAGGAAGCGCGCCGCGCAACGCAGACAGGGATATACGTGTTTAGTAGATTTGTGTGGTGATATGTGAAAATGATAGATTCAGTCCATTCATTAGCATCCTTGAGTTTGACTCGTATCTCATTCACTTGATATCATGAAGGATCACATCAAAGATGTATAAAGCAATATTAATGTGGGGTTGGTTTTAAAAGGTACTTCATATTAGAGATACAACTTTTCTTGAGATAAAAATAAAAGTTGATTTTTTGTCAAAGTTATTCAATCCAATTCAATTTGGACACACTGTATCTCTTAAACTCTCATTTTGAATCCATGACTTTGGGCAAGTTTACCACCAAGTAAAAATGCAGCCTGACCTCAGCAAGTCACAAAACTGCAGCCTTATTCATTAATTTCCTATGTAATAAATTATTTCATTGCTTACACAATTATTTATATCTGACTTTTTTATGATTTAAATCAGTATGTATCAGCTTTTGAGGCTATAGTTTATTTTTCAGATTATGGTGTAATGTGCTACTAAATATAAACTTATTTGTTTTATTAAACTTATTTGTTTTATTGTTGAACTTGATTGCTTATAGCATTGACTGAGGGGACTCCATAGTGATGATAATTGCTTTTTTTTACAAAAGTAAACAAACCCATGCTTTTTTTTAAATTATTCTTATTTATTATCTTTGGGATTCAAATACAGTCATCTTTGTACAGTCAAGCCACAAAACTTTCCAACAGCTCTTTCCTTAGTCTTTGACAGGATCCAAGTGAGATACCTTCATCAGAGATCTAGGCAGATCCAAACAAATCTTAATGAGACACCAAAAATGATATGGTGTAATGGAAGCTAACACTGTGGCACACGGACCCGCGACCGCATTGTGGGGCCGAATGCACCCAATGGGCGCCCAACGCTCCCCCAACCACTAGATGGTGTGTTAGTGTCATAAGCCTCAAGTTCATTTAGGAATTTAAGCTCATCATCAGTCCCTGTCCAGTGTAGGGAATTCAAAGCTTCATCTGGTCAAACTAGATCACAAGATCAAGTCAACTGTCACATAAAGTGTTATGAGCACATTTGAAGGCAACTCCATAGAGACGAAACAACCAGTGAAACAATGTCTCCATTCCGGGCGACTGTTTCCTTGCAGGCAAGGTAAAAACAATTATCTTTGGGATACAAATACAGTCATCTTTGTACAGTCAAGGGACAAAACTTTCCAACAGCTCTTACCTTAGTCTTTGATAGGATCCAAGTGAGATACCTTCATCAGAGATCTAGGCAGATCCAAACAAATTTTAATGAGACACCAAAAATGATATGGTGTAATTTTTATTTATTTATTTCTTTATTCCATAAGGTAGCAGAATTTGATAACTGTTGTTTTCAACCCCTTTTTATTCAAACTTTTTTTGATAATTTATTTATTTCCCAATTTATAAACTCAAAAGTGGATTGGGACAGGGACATTTGGGGCAAATGGGACAATTGGGACAGAGAAAATAGAACAAATGGGACTCGAAAAAGTGAATTTGGACTGGGACAATTGGGACTAATGGGACAGAGAAAATAATTAAACAAAATTTCAATTAAACAAAATTTCAACATTTTACAACAGTACAGACCAGCATTATCACAATTGATTTAATTCCAATGCAAATTGAATTAAAATTGCTGATGAAAAACTTGCAAATTACTGCATTGATAAAAAGAACAAATGGGACTCGAAAAAGTGAATTTGGACTGGGACAATTGGGACATTTGGGACAATTGGGACATTTGGGACAAATGGGACAAATGACACAGAGAAAGTGGAACAAATGGGACTCAAAAAAGTAAAAAGACAAAGAGTCTTCACTTCCATACTCTAGTGATGAGGGTCTTGTTGACAAAGATGGATACAAAATGTATCATAAAACTTTAAAAAATGCCCAAAATTATGCGATTGTATCTTTAAAATTTATCTTCTTCTGGTCGCAATTTTGGACACTGCCCACTCACAAAACCTCATTTAATTAGCTGTGATCAGTAATGTGCCAGCTGAAGCATAGCAGCACTTGCTGCATTGCAACTACCACTGTCTTTTTCCCATCATAGGTTTTGGGATAGGGAAGTGGGAACACTTAACCACTGCAAACAAACACAACCAAAATATGAACTTAGTATACTAGTATGAAATATAACATTCATTTCAATGATAGATAATCTTGAATCAATGTAAAAAATGATAAATGACTGATTTTTTACATTTTTGTTTTGTCACAATTGTCCCAATTGTCCCAAATGTCCCAGTTGTCCCAAACTCAAGAAAAAGTAAATTGGGACAGGGACAATTGGGACATTGAAACTCCCCCTATAGACTGCTTGGGTAACCAGCTGGGTTATGCATGTGTGTGCAGACTGCTCAATAACAGGAAGGCTAGGAATGTGAGATTTACTGTTGAGCATCAACTTTCAACATAGATTCCATCAAAAGCAACAATTTTGCATGTCTTTTCCAAGCCCTCTGGTTAGTGGTTATTGAACAGTCAGCACACATGCATTTGACTTACAAGGATATACTACAAGACAGGGGTGTACTATATAAGTGAAATTTAAAAAAAGATGGACACTAGGACAGTCTTATTAAGCCATGTATGGCTATGTTTGTTTTCTCTATGTAAAGGAATTTCAATAAACATTTCAACTTCTCAATATTAATGGAGGTGTACCCCATAATACTTCAGTATGCTTCTGCTTTAAAGCTTCTTTCTTGCTTGAATGTACCTTGATTTTATTGCCAGCCTTTTAATTGAATCATTTGAGAATAATAATGGAAGAATGGGTTAGGGAAGAAGTTTGTCTCATAAAAATGAGAAATGCTTTAAAGCATCAACTAAACAGGTTGAAAATTGAGGAAGTAGCCATCAGGCAGAAAATTTCTCTTGCTGAAAATCAGATCAATTCTAATCAAGAAAAGGATAATTCAATGCAGGAGCTGATGAACCTTGACTTAGATCCTGATTCAATATTTTTAGGCTAGTTTCTTTTGAAAATTTTGTATGTCCTAAGTAAGGTTCCACTGCACCATGCTACCTTTTTTGGTATCTCATTATGCTCTATTTGAGTGTATGGATCTGCCCAGACTACTTTCAGGTATGAAGGTGTGTAAAGGACTATGGATAAAGCTATCAGAAAGTTTTTTGACCATGCTATTCAAAAATACAAAGAGAATTATAATGTGAAAGAAAAAAGATGGCTGCTTATAATTAACTTCAGATGTCATAAGAGATATAATTTCAGTTACTGCATTTAAATTTGCCCTGATGCAGCTAAGTTTGGCAACATAAAACATTGTTATCCATCAAAAATTCATTCTCTGATGAAAATAGTTTTTCCTCATCCAGTCATCCATGGGTCTGTCAGGAGAAAAACTCTGGTCATACGTAAGGGGTGGTTATGCCAGTTAACACCCACTTTATTTGGGCCATAATTATCATTTCTACTTAATCATGGAAAATAAATCATGATGAGAAACTGCAATGCACTTAAATTTTAAATATTGGCAGTTTTTAGATTCAAAGGGATTTCAAAAAATTTTTCCTTTGCTAAACTAACTTCAGCTTCCCTGATGCTATTCCAGAAAACAAATAGCCTTGTTCAATTCTGTCGGGTTGCTTGAACAAGAAGATTACAGTCCTATTATGTATTATTATTGAAATTCATGGAGGAATTTGAAATATACCTTGAGGAACTGGTTGAAAAGTTTGGTGCTCCAATCATCTGTGGGGATTTTAACTTTCATATTGAAAATAAAAATGATCAAAGGGCTAAGAAATTCTTAGCACTGTGTCAAAGTAAAGGATTCCAGCAACATGTAAGTGAACCTACTCATAACTCAGGGGGAGTTCTTGACTTGGTATTTACTTTAGAGTCAGGTGCAGATGCCTTACAAATTAAAGATTTGGTTGTAGAAACTGATAATGGCACATCATCAGACCATCATCTTGTCTTCTTTGATGTACCTGATCATATTTCACCTCCTACTAACCAAGAATCGTCCTTTGAGATTAAAGATGTGAGGAGTTTCGAAAAATGGATCAAAAGGAATTCAGACATGACTTGTTCTGTTCATTAACTACTGCTAATTTCAAATCTGTTGACCAGGCTGTTCATTTATACCATGATATTGTACAAGATGTTTTGGACAAACATGCACCATTTATCACTAGGAAGTTCAAAACTAGCCAGTCACTATGGTGGAGTGAATCCTGCAAAAAGCTAAAAAAGAAATGAAAAAAGCTCAACGTAAGTTTTATAAAAACAAAGATGACAATGAAGCACGTGAGATCTATAATGAGAAGTGTGTTGACAAAGCTATCATCATTAACAAAGAAAGAAACCTTTATTTCAACGAAAAATTGACCTCTAGCAAGGGAAATCCCAAAGCAACATATAAAGTTCTAAATCATCTCCTTGATAAGGAATATGGAGCAAATAAGCTTCCTCATTGTGCTGATGATTCATTACTTGCAGAGAATTTCAAAACATTTTTGACAAAAAGTGAAGGATATCTATTCAGACATTGAGAAAGACTGTGCTAGATATGAAAATAGAAGTAATGATGGAAATTTCCATGCTCAGGATGAAGTAACACGGCTCACAGTGTTTCGTGAGGTCTCTATTGAAGAACTTTATAACCCTAGCAAAGAATCTTTCAGATAAATCATGTGAGCTTGATGTTTTGCCAATGTGGCTTTTTAAAGAATCTTTACCAGAACTGATAGGAATTATTCACTATATTGTTAATGAATCATTAAAGACTGGTGATTTTCCCAAGGAATTGAAAACAGCTCTCATTAGGCCTAGTTTGAAGAAACAAATCTAGATTCTGATATTTTGAGTAATTACAGACCAGTCAGTAACATTCCTTATATATCCAAACTTATAGAGAAAGTGGTACACAATCAACTTCTGGAATTCCTGGATAGTGAGGGATTATTCTCAAAATACCAATCAGCATATCGTAAGTTCCATAGTTGTGAAACTGCTGTTTTAAAGATCCAGAATGATTTGCTCATTATGATGGATAAAAGAAATAATGCTGTATTGTTGCTCTTGGATCTAAGTGCAGCATTTGATACTGTCAATCATGACATCCTGATTAAAAGGTTGAAAAAAGACTATAGAATGGATGGAGTTGTAATACAATGGCTCAAGTCATACCTATCAGAAAGAAAATTCAAAGTAACAGTTAATGGTTCATATTCTTCAGAATGTCTGCTTAGCATTGGAGTTCACAAGGATCGATACTTGGACCACTCCTTTTCATTCTTTATACCAAGGAACTTGAGAAGATAGTGACTCAGTATGGATTTTCTATTCATTTATATGCTGATGATACCCAGATATACTTTTGCCTTTTGATGTTGACTCCGGTACACTTGACCTCACAAAGATACAACTTTGTTTAGGAGAAGTAAAGAAATGGATGGCTTAAACTTTATGAAGCTGAATGATGATAAGACTGGAGTTCCTAGACATAGGATACTATGTCAGTCCAATTGAGAACCTAGATCTGGTGAAAGTTTTGGCTAAATAGAATTGTCTCCATCAATGCATACAAAAACCTGGGCTCTTATTTTGACCATCAACTTGATATGGGTGAACAAATTAATGTCATCTCTCAGATTTGTTACTTAAATCTAAGGACCTAGGGAGAATTGGATCCAAACTAAGCTTTGAACTAAAAGACTCAGCTTAGTCCATTCTAATATTTTGTCTGTAATTGACTACTGCAATGCTTCTTGCGGAGGTCTCACTCCAGAAAATGTCTACAGGCTTCAAAACTTCAGAACAATGCAGTCCGTTTTATCTTCAAGCTCAGTGGTAAAAAAGAAGTGGGATCACATTAAGCCTTACCTGAAGAAACTCCATTTCCTCCCAGTAGAATTCAGAATAAAGTTCAAAATTGCCCTTTGGTGTTTAAGTGTCTCAACAACTTGGCTCCATTATTACCTCAAAGAGCTCATATCAGTACGTGAAGTTAAGAATGTGAGCCTGAGGCTTGACAATGACTTTACCTCCTCAAAGTGCCTCCACCATCTCGCCTCTCCAAGACAGATGCCTCTTTTTACCTACATGGCTCCCAAAACTTGGAACAGTTTACCATATAGTATAAGAAGCTGCACAGAGTTGGAATCATTTAAAACACTTCTTTAAGACTCACTATTTTGAGACTGCTTTTATGGAGTTGAGTAAATTGAGACTGATGTTTATTATAGACTGGAATATTTTGGATATTTTAATTTTTAAGGCACAAAGTGAAGTTGGATTTAATGTTTAATATAAGACTAAAATCTTGTGTTCGTATATCTTTCATATAGACTGATTAATTTGGATATTGATTCATGGTCACGCTTGAATGGCAAAATATTGCCTCGTGTAATATTAGTGATTGTCTAAGCGTGTTATAAGTATTTTGAATTTATTTATTTATTTATTTATTTATTGTTATTTTGATGTATAAATTGCATGCAAGTCAGTTCAGTAGGTATGTGTTATGTATGCTTATTGCCTATGGGGCCTTGGTTCTACCCCTAAAAAGCCTAAAAAGTGCACAGAAGCCAGGTCAGTTTTTAGTGTGAACTGGTATATTGGAAGCATTCTTTGTGCCTGACTTTTGACAGTATTCTCTGTATTCTCCTCTGTATGACTGCCTTCTAGCAGTGTTGAAATTTATGCTAATAGGCTGTAAATTTCTACGATTTCGTCGCCATTAAATACTGAAAAAGAACAAACCCGGAATATTAATCAGTCACCACTTACTAGAACTTGCTATGTGTCAGTGCTTTGGAGAGACCAGGAATTATCACCTATCAGCTGATACAGGCTTCAGTTGCTTGCCTTTTTAGAACTTGTCTGTAAAATTATGTATTTATTCACAGGATACCAACATTTATTATCTATTTGAAGTTTTTGATACATGATTTAACATTTATTGATTTGTTGGTTCCATGACTTATGTACATATCATTATATCAATTACCTATCATAATATCAATCGAGTTTCTGAAAATAATGTTTGCACTTCAGTTTTTGGTCTGTGCGATATCAATCTAAATCCTATGCAGAAATGTCATATGAAGGGAAATCTGGAAAGCGGAAGTTAACACAGAGCAAGACAAAGAATAAGGCTTCTCCTAGTGCAGCAGTGCCCCCTATGTCAGATCCGGAACCCGGAACCACTGTTACTGGCACTAACGTCAACCTTGAAGCTTATGTTTGGCAAGAAAATGTTGAAGGTAAGCATTTTATTCCATAGTTTTTTGCGCAGATGTCACACAAGATCTGAGAATGATACTGACATTTGAGTGTCACACACCATTACGGATATATGATGCTAATTTAATCATATAGTCACATACAAACACAGTTTGGCACAATTTGCAAGATTTCTCAGAGTGATTTCCAAATTCACAGCACCTGTGTTTATAAGTCATTATGTATCAGCTACTTATTTGAGTTGATGAATTTCGGTGCGTACATATTAGGTAGTTAAAGTTGACACACGAATTTCTGTTTATATTTTACAACCTACATATTTAGATGAAATTTAAATTGAGCTGATTCCCAGCAATGCCTTATAGTAATTTCATCTCAACGACTGGATGAAAATATTCATATTCGGTCTGAATAACGTCAAAGAAAATTTAATACAGCTCTCTTACAGGGCATTATACACTTCTTTGTAACCATTTTATTTGGAGCTTCACGAATTGCCATCAAATGGACTATTATTCAGGACTATATAATACAATATTGCCATGCTTTATATATCACTATTGTTGAAAAGGGATAAAACTAGGGTTAAGTCTGGTTCGGGCCGAGGGGTCTATTATGGGCTTACCTAAGTGTCACTGCTCGAGTAAAACAACGGTTTGTTCAAAAGATAAAACAATACTAATTAGTTGACAGTCAATAAAATCTCTCCTGCCTAATAATAAGGTCACTTATAGTTAACAAGTTCCCTTAACGTAACTAACTTATAGTTAACAAGTTGTTACAGTTCCCCTTCCGGAAAAGTCGGCCCCTTTTTAAGTTTT